>PVKB01004625.1:0-132228 GCA_004027205.1 Ctenodactylus gundi
GCTACAGATAGCGATTTCATCACACAGGGTCCACACGCAGGTGGCTCACAACTTATCAGTATCGTACAGAGCTTTAGGCAGTTTCCAGCAATTTACTTTATTGCACTTAATATGGGTTTGCTTCTCTTTGTAGTCCTCATGCCATACATACCAATGTCTGCAATTCTACTCTCCACATTCTACCTGTGCTCTGGACAATAGTTGTGGTCAAAAGACCACAACTTGGGTGGTAAAGAAAAAGACAAAGAAAATATACATAAATTCACTCTCTTGTGATTTGGATTCAGAAACCTTTAATGAAGCTGTTGACAGGGCCACACTCCCTTGGAAGACACAGAGGAGGAATGCTTCCAGCCTCTTACACTTTCTGATGGCTCCAGTTTATGTTTAGCTGTGAGAGTATGACACCAATGTCTTCCACCCACTCGGTCCTCCTTCCTGCTTACCTGTATTTTCCTTTTCTCTCTCTGACTAAGTTACTCATCATTGGATCTAGGGCCTGCTTTGACTTCACCTTGAAACCCTTACCTTATAGGTATTCAGGCCAATGATCCAAAATATGAAAGGCACATTCTGAAGTTCTGGATGAGCATTTTTTTAGGTGACACGCTGAATCCACTTCACATATTTTTTCAACAATCCATCTATTTTAGGTAGATAGAAAATCATTGTTGTTAAAAGAATCAAAGTCAAAAGTATTTACCACTTCGGTCTCTTATCTTTCCCCCTCACAGTCAGAGAGAAAAAATAATCAAGGATTAAAATTTAATAACAACCAATATATGAAAATTGAAGACAGAAAATGGAAGCAAAGTAAAATAAAAGTGAGGAGCTCTTATGACTTTGCTTTCTTTCTTACATTGCAATAACAATTTTAATTACACACCTCGGGGCACAGATAGAAAAATTTCTTAACGACATGACAAGGCACGGTAAATACAATGATTAAGGTCTAACAGTGTGACCGCTAGAGGACACGAAAACAGCAAACCCCATGTCACCTATTCACACTGAGATGCGGCACTCCTGAAAATAACTTCTTATTTTTTTTGTAACAAGCTCTTACAGCTTCCAGGTACTCAAAAGGATGTCACAGCCAGGATAAAAGGATGCCTTGGCTGTCTTTTCCTTGAGATAATGAACAGTTCAATGGGACTCTCTCTCCTTCACTCCTGCTTCAGCACCTGTTCCATGTGAATGTCAATGGCTATGCTAATGGCATGCAGTGTCCGGAGCTCTTGAAGCTTGTCCTGGCAGGTGTTTGTGAGATTGCGTCTTCTTGGTGGGGAATACCTAATGGGGTTTAACTATGTTGTGGTTGATTCAGGAAGAGTGGAAAAAGTCGAGAGGTCAGAGGAGCTTGTCCATAAATTAATTGTTTTCATCCTTCTTTGGAGCCCTGAAACACAGAAGGGAATTGCGTGGAAAATAAACCAGGACAGCTATTTTGCAATGGTAGCCATTGTCAGTTACAATGAAGTAAAGACACGCATCTAATTTTGATCACAGCATTGCATACAATGCTTCAGGCAAGAAAAATGGGCGCTGCTCCTTCGTACCCAGTGACAGGCGAAGACGCCCTACTCTGGCACCACGCCTCTTTTACAGATGCTGTCCCTCCAGCCCACGTTCCTCATGGTGACAACAGTCGGAATGCACCATCCAGTAAATGTCTTCTGTTTGATTCTTGTCTTTACTGCTGTCCCCGATTACATGAATGCCTTTTTTCTTGAAAGAAAGGTTACATCTATTGTTAATTTTGATTGACTAATTTACTTGAATTTATAATTTATTAAAAAGTATATACCTATTAATACCATAATTTTATATTCAAAATGTTTTTTTTCTGGTCAGGATGCAGGGATTACCATGGGACACAAGAAATGTTAGAGGATCTGAGACAGATGTTCACTGCCTACTTGTGGTCATGGTTTCACTGATACAGATGCATATACAAACATCATATCATGCACACAAATATTAACAGCTTATTGTATCTCCATTACACGACAAAAAAAAACTAAAACTACTTTTTATTAATTAAAATTTGTAACAGAATAAAATTAAAAATTTCATTCCCCTTGGAAAAACTTGACATGAAAACAGGAGGGAGATATTAGATAATAGGAAGAGAGTGGGGGAAAGAAAAGATGGAAGGAGAGTCAGGGAAGGACATGATCATCACAGCATGGTGTTCGCGTGTATGGAAAGGCCACACTGCATCCCGTTATTTGATACAATGAATATGGGCTAACATAAATGATTAGATTTGTGATCACAATGAAGGCCAGTCTTCTGTGATTCTCTCCCACTTTTACAATAGACCACTTCACCTCTTCTCTGCCCTCTGGTTGCAGGAGGAAAACGTGTATTAAACTACTAGGCAAGACACTGGACTTGCAATGTTTTCTTTAAATTACTGATTAATAGGCCTGGGTCTATCGTTTTCTCTCATTAACACTGTTTACCAACAATTGGTTTGTTCTGTAATCCTACAATAAGCACTTTCCTCATAATTATCAGATGCCAAAGGTATTAACCTAGGTGTTGCCTCTCCTTCCTTTGTCCCAGGCCTCTTTAACACAGGCAACAGACTCCTAGATTCTATATCAAGCCACAGGCAACACCACATCTAACAGTGCCATGAGGTCCGCACTGTCAACCGGCTGCACGCCGCTCCTCCTTCAGGGTCCTATCTGTAGTGTCAGATTCCTAAGTCACCTTCAGTCTCGCCATTTCTCTTAGATGAATAGTGTCCTTTAGGTGGACTCTGAAGACCGATTAAGAAAAAAAGAAGAACTGGAACATGAAAGGGCAGAGAGACAAGTAGAGCTCGGATGTGGTCTTAGACAGAAACTAGAGAAACTAATTTCAGCACGTGTTACAGAGAATTTGACAGCACAACTTGCTCCAGGATGTCCACACGGCTAAAACAGCGTCTATGGTGGTAGTTCTCCATAGTGTTAACAACTGCACTCGCAATTCCAAAGACCCAGCTTTAGATTGTGTAGGCTTTTAACATAACTTCATTGTTCTCTACTCTTTTCTTTGGGGTATAGTTAACAAATAAAAATTGTATGTAATGTTCTAACATATGAAAACATTGTGAAATTGTTAAATCAAGAAAATTGAGGTTTTGCTACCTGTTCCCTACCACTTTCTCAGTGAAAAACATCTAACATCTACTCTTAGCAACTTGCAAGTGCTATTTTCTGTTATTTGCTTCATGATTTGTAAAAAGTAATTTACTGTATTTTGTCTGCTTCTTACGATGGAGATAGGGATTACAGATTTTTCAGACAAGTATATATGTTTGACATCTGCAAAGTATAAAGTGTACATATGTACATGTACATAATTTTCTCTAAATATAATTTTTTTATTCTACAAGTTCTAGCATATTTTCTTTTTTTTAACTTTTTTTTGAGACAGATCCTTCTCTGAAGTCCAGGCTGTTTCTGAATTCATTCTGTAGCCCAGACTGGACTTGAACTCATAACAATCCTCCAACTTTAGCCTCTCCAATGCTGAGATTACTAACGTGTGTCGCCACACCCAATGTATGTGGTGCTGGAGAGTGGAATTCTTTGCACTTGCTAGCCAAGAGTTCTAAGAGCTGCACTATTCCTCTAGCCTGGATGTCTTATCTTTTCTTTGTAACTAGACTTAAAATATTCCTTGCTATTCATTGCATTTTTCTTCTTTGGTAATAGGGCAATTAGGAGTCTACTTACTAATTTCCAAATATTTACTTAATGAACAATTAGCTTATTTTGGATATTTTACTTTTACCTTTTGGTTTCTAGTTTTGTGCTTAATTCTGCTATGGTGAATGGGCACATTCTGTATGACTTAAGTCTTTTGAAAATACTTTTTGTTCTATGGTTTCCTATAGTCAATTTTAATAAATATTTCATAAGCATTTGAAAAAATACGTATTCTACAATAGAGGATGATCTAGTCGCTTTATGCATTTTAAGACAAAAATTTAAGTTAATTCTTAGCAGTCTTAATTGACTTTTTCATTTATTCTGATTGTATACTGATTAAAGACAAAGATATCCTGTCTCAACATGTATATTTGTTCATATTTGCTTTCAATTTATTAATTATTTTCTTATTCTTTTGTGACTATATTATGAAGCACACAGACACATATGTATAAATGTATATATGCAGTTTTGTTTTTATCATTCAGTTGAATTGAAATTTTACTCTTATTATGAAATATTCTACTGTAATATTATTTCAAGTAATGAATCTTGCATTAATATTTACTTTGTGTGACATTATTAAGATAGAAAGATCAGCATTTTTTAGGCTAGTTTTTACGTTGTATATATTACCTGATATTTTTTGTTAAAACCATTCTATTTCTTCAGGGTTAGGCTGAATCACTTACAAGTCAGGTGTGTTTAATTTGCTAATGATTAATCAATGAGGCAGCTTTTTTCATATCCAGATCTAGAATAAGAAGATATCCCAGTTCACAACTTTAATGAGTCCCATAGCTGAGATTATGACTTGTCATCATAGAAATTTTATTCAAAAAATTTGCAAGCTTTTATCAACTTGCCTAAATTCATCCAATGCTAACGTTCAAATTGCAGAATTTTTACTAGAAACATCAAGTGGTATGAACTAGAATTTTTTGGAAATTTGGTTTGACAGTGGAGTAAGATGAACATATGACAATGGAGCCAGTAGCAGGAGAAAATTATTACAAACATCCATGTGAAATATAATAAATATGTGAATTAAATATGATACAATATTAGAACCAAAGAGACATCATGGGATAAGACAGGTTATCTTGCCAGATTTTGTAATAAAAATACTGGGAGAAAGTGAAAAGTCAAAAGTGACATTTCAGGCCGGAAGAATAGCACAATGGTTGTAACACTTGTCAACCAAACACAAGGCCCTGAGTTCGATTACCCAGCACCACATAAGCACATAACTGTAATCCCAACACTTAGGAGACTTTAGGAGACTTAGGCAGGAGGATTGCCGTGAGCCTGAGGCTAGCTCGGGCTACGTAGTGAGTACAGAAGCAACGTGTATTACATAGTGGGGATATGTCTCAAAAAAAAAGTGATGTTTCCAGTCTTGAAACCTGGGGCTCTAACTAAGTTCAATAAAGATATTAAGTGAGAGACACGTATGGAAAGGAAAATGATGAGATTCTTTTCCGCATGTATTAAATACAACAATGCAATATGCTACCCAGCGATAGATGTTTTTTGCTGCAGCTAGAATTCAAGAGACACAAAAGAGACAAGGCCATGAGTATTTGAATGAACTTTGATTTAACAAAATCCCATTGGGATGTATGTAGTACGGGAAGGAAGAGATAGAAATAAACCTGAAATTGTGTAGAAAATGAAAGAAGATGGAAAATGAAAGTTCATATGAGGAGAATATAGAACTCTGTATTTCAGAATTCCTACAGGTAATTGTCAGTAGGAATGAAACCGCTCTTATCTCTTGGTGGTGACTTCAGTCGAGTGAAGAGGCCCAGTGAGAACGAAGCATGAAGTGTGAAACACAGGCAGCTTCTTTAATAGTTTCCTTCCAGGACTCTGAGAAAATATTGTGTCAGATGAAAGTATTTTGCATTAGCTAAGAAAGATAAATGAATTTGGAAGCATCAAAGAAAGAGTCTTCAACAGTTGATGCTAGAATAGATGTCTACATAGACAAATATATAGGCGTTCATATATACACACACAAATATTACATTCTTCTAAAAATTAACTAAAATAGATTATACATCTAAATGTTCAAAGTAAAACTGTAAGTCTACTAGAAAATAATATAGGAGAAAATCTAGATGACCTTGAATTTGGTGTTATTTTACATAAAACACTAAAAGTATAATCCACAAAATAAATGAAGATATTGTCAAGAGAATGGAATATAAACCTCTGATTTAGAGAAAATATTTTAATAAACATTTTGTAAATGATAAATCTAAAATAAGAAAATCTTGAAGTGTGACAATAAGAAACAACCCAATTTTAAAAAGAATTGACTAGATATCTTTCTTTCCACAAGACTTAAATTCTATTTGATTTAGGAAGAAACATCTGAATAAAATGCTTTTATTAAAAATTATTTTAGGTTACGCATGTATCTTGTTATATGTTTTCAAATGATTGTCATAAAGACAAGCAGAAAGCAAATAAGTACTATATATTTAAAACGCAAACAAAATTTCTAGACATTCATTCTAAATAACTAACTTTTCATTTTCTGCTCTTCCTCTCATTACCAACTTCCCCCCTTAATCTATATACTTTTAATATGTGACAAAGGAAAGTTAGCCATACCAAAACTTAAGTCCTTTGTCGATGTTTTCCCCAAAACGTTTTATCAATAGAATAATCATTAGTGTAATATTTTAAAGGTTCATTTCCTTATAAAGGATTAATTCAAGTTCAATGAATAGCCTTAAAATGAAGAAGGAACAGTTAGCAAAGGGAACCGTGTTACAACAAATAGCAATAGCATCAAAAGAATCTCTTATCACAAAAAGTTTTAGGAATCTTTATCTTAGAATTTAGATATTTAGGACTGAAAGTCAAAACTGTTGTAATAGGCAAATGATATGTGCTGTATCAAGTTTGAAATCAATGACTTAATCAAATCCTCCAAGCATTGCTCCCCATGTTCTTAGAAACCTTTCACTTGAAATTTGGTAATAAACAGACTGTAATTTCAATTAAGTTTAATATATGTTCAGGTGTAGGTTTTGATTTTCAATACACAAACTAGTTTCACACATATTTTTGTGTTCATATGCTATACTCAATTAAGCAATCGTTATTTCTGTGAAATTTTGTTTCTGAGTGACATACCTAAGTACACAAATACATAAGATATTTTTCTAATTTGTAAAATATCTTTACCTGACAATTTGCCATTTATTCAAAAATAATTGTGAATTGAATTTCACAGCATTCAGAAGTAAAATATATGACAGTAAAAGGAGAAAAAGTTTAGGATAGAAAGACAAAGTATACTACTATAAGATTTTTTGGGTACATATGGAATGAAAACCAAAACTAAACCAAAACAAAAATATAGACAGCAGTAAGTATACACATGGGGTAAAATAGAGTTACAAAGAATACTTTGTTCTTAGGTAAGCAGAAAAATAATAGAAGAGCAAAGTACATATAAGATGAAAATAGAAATGTTGTTGATTCAAACCTTTGTCAATAATCACACTGAATGAGTTAAAATATCTTAATAAAGTTTAATGTCCCCTGTGAACTCTCATGTCTTATTTCCCTCAAATGTACATGCCAGTTGATACTGGTCACAAACAAAAGATGACTCCGAACTGACTCTTGGAGTACTCCAACTTTTGAAGTAGGGAAAAATAAGGAAACATAAAAGGAAAATGAGAAGAAATGACCAGAATGACCAGAAGAAATTAGATGTCTGGAAGGCAGGTGAAGAAAGTGTTCCAAAAGGCAAAGTGATTAAACTACATCAAATGGTATTGGCAGATCAAATAAGATGATGACTCAAAAATGACTGTGGAGGTTAGCATCACACACGTCATTGGTGACTGATAAAAGGCTTTCAAGTAGAGTCATTGGGATGAAAGCCCATGTGCTACTGAGAATGAAAGTTAGAGACCCGAGTGCACGAGTGTCAACAGCTTGATGGATTGTGACCTAAAAATGAATAGGACACAGGGAAAGTGCCATGAGAGGAAGGGGGCCTCACCTAGGGTGACTAAATGGCACCTTTTGCTAAGACAGAAGATCTTTTGTGATGTAGGTCTTTCAGTGAGGTTAACAGTTGGTCACATATTACTCACGCTTTGATGGGAAGAAGGCAGTAAGAGAGGACATGTTAGGAGTGATGACATCCAGGGAAGAGAAAGGAGGTGACATTTAGTACCCAACGAGCATCATGCCACGTTGTTATGGCAGGACGGGAAGCTTTCTAACCATGGCTGCAGACACCGATACGTTGTCAAGAACGTGCAAATTCCCCTCTGGTCATTTCTATTGTCATAGTATCACAGAAAGTGACAAAAGAAGAAGGCAATGAAAGGAAAATGTTGAGAGCAGTAAGAAATCAAATAGAAGTGTAGGAGACTGGGAAAATAAACCAAAAAGGCAGCTAGAATCTGACTGAAATATTCAAGACCGCTTGGTAGAAGTCATGGTTTCAAACTGAGGTAGCTCAATCACTTGCTTGCTGTCTGTCTCTTACACTTATGTGGACAATGTAAGAAAAGAAGCTTTTGTGTGTTCTGGCTAATGTTATCATCTTAGTACCTGAAACACAGTGGAATATACTAAGAACTTAGTAAATATTTGCTGACATATTTTTGACTGCAACAGTGATATTTCATTTTATAACTTTAACTTGCAACCATCTATCCTCAATACAATAAATATTCTTCTATATGTATTCAATTAAAAGTTTTAAATTTGAATAATAGTCTCATGAATTAGAACAAGTTATCTTACATCTGCATTGGGTTAATTTGCAGAAATTTTCACTTTTATTATTATTTAAGTTCAATTATTTTGTAAAGAAATTTTGTGGTGTTTCTTTAGGTGATTAATTTCTTCAAAGATCATTTTAGTATACTCAAGTGACCATTCCATTTACATATTTGCACATATAATGGTTTTGACTAGAAAAGTAGCACTTTTGATGGAGCAATGATTTTTTTTTTTGGTAGTTATCGACATTTGCTCCACTTACAATTACCCAGAATGCCTTAAAAGCATAAGAATTTCAAGGCTTCATTCTACTAATTAAATCTAGTTTTCTGGCGCTCAAGTTCTGGAGTTTGTATTTTTTAAATATTTTACTGTTTAGCAAAAGCTAAGGATTTTTATAATTATTGTAGTTGAATTCCCTTTTTAAATGGAAATTGCATGTTTTATGTATTTGGTTATAGGAATTAGAATTTTGAAATGTAAAGTACTTTACTCCCTATGTGGACTCCAGGCAAAACATCTGCAATGAGATATAAATTAAATTTTAATTCACTAAAACCTTAAAAGATGCTCCTTTACTCTGATAAATTTGAAGTTAACATTCAGACAGATATCCAGGAGCAATCTTACCTTTTCTAAACAGACCCTACTGATAAGAATCATTCTTTCCCCAGCCTAAAAGACCCTGCAGACATTTGGGATCCAAGCTACTGTGACACAATGCTCACTTTCCCTAACCCTTGCATTAGTGTCCTAACTGGATACATGTGTGACATTCTATGTTCTGCTAAAACCCTCCCCACATTTCTCAGGATCTGAGCCTCTGAGCTGGTGGGAAGTGGCCATCAAATATTCATGGGTAAGTGGGTATGTGATGCTCTAAGTAGATGATGAGGCTTGAAACGGTGGAGAATTAAACTTTAGTATAAGTTTTCTTTTTGAAGAAACTTTAAACAATGTGCTTCTGTCTCCACGTTTTTGAAGAAAAACAATTTAACCTGGCTAAAGTGGGATCTCTTGCAGAGCCTTTTACTTTTTTAGTGTCATAGATTACCACAATTTCTGGGAAATTAGTACAAACTAGCACACAAATGAAAAGTTGATCCTGAATGAAAGTATAAGGGTGACATTATCTGGCAGAATTTATTTTGTTAAAAGTGTCTGTGCATCAGGACACTTCATGTTGAAAGCCATCTCAAATTAATATCTAGTATTACATTAAAATCTTGACTAGTGACAATTTATCTGCTTTTAAATACATGGTATAGGGGCTGGAGGAAGACCACAGTGGTTAGAGTGCTTGCCTAGCAAGCTCACGGCACTGAGTTTGATTTCACAGCACCACACAAGCCCGGTGTGGAGGTGCATGTCTGTAATCCCAGAGCTTAGCAGGCTGAGGCAGGAGGTTTGCCATGGGTTCAGGGTCAGTTTGGGCTACATAGTGATTTCAGGAGCAGCCTGCACTACAGAGTCAGACGCTGTCTGGAAAAAAACAAAAAAAAAAACAAAAAACAAAGAAAAAGAAAAAAAATAAATGGTGCATAATGTTAATTGACCATGACATTGTCAAAACTGAAAACTAGTTTTCTCAGGTCAAAACTTTAGAAAACCAGTCACTACTATCAACTGAACCCAGCACATTAAATTTAAGTGATTTTTCTCTTAATTTCAGAGAGAAATAATACAGAAATAATCAGACACACATAAACTAAAAGGATCTTTGGAAAGAAGAAAAGAATCATCATGGGCAATAAATATTCTCCCAGAATTCCAACCACCATCATACAACAAGAATAAGAAAGAAGAGGTGCAGACATTAGAAAGAAAGATGTAGAATTAATGCTTCCGGAATAAGCTAGGATTATCTAGAGGTAGAATAAAATCAAATTAAAATGTTTAGAGCAGACAACAAATGTTGTAAAGAGGTTAGACACAATTATTACCCATCTATGCTCATATCTATTCTCACAATTTTCCCATCCACCAAATAGAAACAGTAAGGAAAATAAAAATATTCTAGAATTAAAGTTACTAAATACAGGAAGGGAATACAAAAAAAAAAAAAAAGTGATACCACTCTTCCAAGAAAGCTAAGGGCAAGGAAAGGGAACGTGCATGTTCTTCAGGAACATGCATTGTATTACAGAGGCCTTTAAATGTATCTGTAGATTTAAGTAAATTTCAAACAAAATTCTAATATCACGGAAATAAATAAAAATTACCTGGTAAAAATTCACAAACTGAGACATTACAGGTTTTGAAGATATTAATGAAGAGAGATTTGTCTGACTCTAAAACAGTACAAACAATTATACTACACTATATTAAGTCACTCATTATATTGTTATACTAGGAGATATAGAGATACACATGAGAGCTACTGGAAAGGATGCAGACTTGGCGATACGACTGTTGATTATTTTTAGGTCAGCATGATATTTTAATCCCTAATCAGAGCACACCAGTACTCTGCTCAGAACCTTCCAATGCTCTCCCGAATCACTGTGAATCAAGGCCAAAGTTTCCGCAGTGCCCTCTGCGGCCTCCCCACCCCAGCTTCTTTCCTACCATACGCTATTCAGTCGTTGCTCTGGCTAAGCGTGTGTCTGTCTCAGGCCTTTGCACTTGTAATTGCTCTACAAAGAATGTTCTTCCCTCAGAAAAGACATCCCTGGCTCCTCCACTTACTCTCCACTCGGAAGTCACCTCAGAACACAGATATAAAAATCTGAGTTACTTTTTCGTCACTGTAACTAAATACCCAACATCTACAACTTTTGAGAGGA
Source organism: Ctenodactylus gundi (assembly GCA_004027205.1). Classification (NCBI taxonomy): domain Eukaryota; kingdom Metazoa; phylum Chordata; class Mammalia; order Rodentia; family Ctenodactylidae; genus Ctenodactylus; species Ctenodactylus gundi. The sequence goes on from PVKB01004625.1 coordinate 11,261, forward strand.
AAGATTTATTTAAATTCACAGTTTAAGTGGGTCCCAGTACATACATGAGCACCCGGAAAGCGTAGAAGCACATAACAGAGGGGGATGTGGAGGCAGTACCACATGGCACTGCAAGCAGATAGCCAAGTCCCCAGAACAAAGGAAGGAAGTAGCATATACCCTTCCGGGTCCTGTCCCAGTAATCCTCCTCTTCTGGGTCTAGTCTCAGTGTTCCACCCCTTCCAGGGTTAAGCGTCCACTACACATCTGTAATCCATATTCTCATCCACACACTTACGATCTATCATCCGCCACTAGCTTGTCTTCTACCACATACCTATAATCCACCACACACCCATAATCCATTGCTTCAGACTCGGCCCCAATTTCCTAGCAGCACAAGGTTCTATCCATAATCTATAGCACCCAAATGCATGAGGCTTTTGGGGCATTCCAAACCCAAGTCACAATATTCCACTCCTGACCCTCAAGAGATTCACATCCACTTCCTCCTGAAAAATGCATTCAGCACTCCTCTAAGAGTTGTCAGTCTTAACAGTCCCACTATTACTATAAAGTCTAAGTCCAAAGTCCCCTCTGAGATGCAAAGCAAACTCTCAGCTGTGAGCTCCTATGAAAATCAAAGAAAAGTCTATTACCCCCAACATACAATGGCACAACTTAACCACTCTCATCCCAAACGGGAATAATAGGAGGATACCAAGCAATCAGACCAAGATAAGTTTTAAACCCCGAAGGGCAGGGGTTAACTCCTGTTGCTCCATGTCCTGCACTTGGCATAAACCAGACTTGGATGGTCCCATTCCTACAGAATTGCTGCTGAATGAAGCCTCCATCTTCTCTCCCATAGGCTGAATCCACTCACGACCTGCGGCTTTTCTCAGCTGGCAACCCATGCTTCCAGCTTCTCCAAATTTCCTCATTGCACCTTAGGCTTTTTGTCACAATTTCATTCACTGCCGTCCCAGGGACACACCGTCTCACCTCCCAGGTCTTTCTCTGAAATCTAGGTGGAAGCCTCCACGAACCCACAACTCTTGCACTCTGAAAGCCTGAGGAGCGAGGACCGAATGGACGTCACCGAGGTCTGCCAGGTGCCTCTCTCCCTTGGAAAATCACTGTTGAGCCTTCCATGTTCTTACATGGTTGAACTTCAGGTGGTTTTCTTTTTGGCAGTACAGAACACAAGCTTAAAAATACTACGTTTAGTTGTTGCATAAACATTATAGGCTGTTAAACGTTTGAACTCACAAATGAGTACTAAAGTAGAAATTGCTTCTAAAGGGCATTCATATTCAACTCATAGGTGAAAAATGTATAAACATAATACAAGGAAATATTTTGAAACATTCTTCCTAGCATGTTTAGTCTAAGAGTCAGCTCTCTGCATAGATACAGAAAAAGTAGTAATAGATACATAAAAGTAGATACAGAAAAAAAAAAGATCTTTTATGTGTCACGACTCTACCATAAGCTTAGAACATTTTCTCTACCCAGGTAAATGACAGGTGTAATGTCATTGTGGAGTCTATTTTTTTGACCTGTTACTGTGAGTAACAAGAAAACTGAGACACGGTGATTTATTTAATTTATTTATTTAGACCCAGTGATTTACTGGGTCATGTAGGTGTGTCTTGGCATCAGACTCCTGAGAAAGAACTTGAAACAAGATATGTGAAACCAGTTTATTTTCAAATGATTGCATGCCACAGAGATGGATAAGAGCGAAACAAAAACGGGGGAAATGGTGAAAATGCACACTCTCTGGCAAGTTTCATTGTGGGAAAATCAGGCATCACCTCACCAGGACTTTGTAAAAAAATGATGCACAATGCACTGGAAATACATGCATCTAAATCCCCAACAAAGGAAATGTTTATCCTCCAACTTTAGCACCCATAAGTCAGTGATTTCCTTGTGGGAACTGAACATCTTTTGTTTCTAGGCAGGAGAGGGCGAATATCAGGCACTGTCCATGGGCATCCCCACTGTTATGTCTGATGGGATCTTGGGAATAAAGATAGAGACAGATGGTTCTACTGAGAAATATAGAACTAGAACTCTGTCTCACTCATGAATGGAATAGAAGGTGGGCCAAGATTCTATATGCATATAGTATTTCAAAGAATGATGCATCTGGTGTAATTACTGCTCTTACATCTCCATACTGTATTCTGTCATGTAGGGAATAATCATAAAATTTGATTTACAAAACACACATTGTGATGAGTGCTAAAACATAAAGCTAAACAAAATACAGCTTCTGTCATTAGGTTTAGAGTCTAGTGCAAAAGACAAACAAGTAAAAATAAATCAGCACAATGGGAAAAGGGCTATGCTAAGGGCAACAATTAATCTCGACCTGTGCAACCTGAAAAGGTTTTTCCATTCTTATTAATTCTTCCTTAGTATTTTATTTCTTATAACATATACCCTATTCTGTGTTTTTTTTTTCTTAACTTTTGTAAAAGGTCCAAAATAAGACAAAATTTAACTTATTGGGAACAGCATAAAACTTTTTTGGAGCCACCTTTACAGTGCACATATCTTCCTTGATGTATAGAGAGTTGTCAATTTTACACTTAATATGAAATTCATTCTAAGTGCAGCTATCCACACTTTGTGATTGCGTGTAGTTTAAAAAAAGAATGTTCTCATCCTTTTCACATTTTGCTACCATCAATTTCATCTTCAAATTGTGCTCACAAACATTCCCTGTGATTATCACTCATGGGGTTTTTAAATGTATTTTAGGTTTTAAAAGATCTCTGACATGAAGTAGCAATCATTTAAAATCATATATGAAATGACAGTAAGAGTTTTAAAATAATGCTTTGGGTATCAAAATGGCCATCCATGAGTATACATTGTGCCTTTTGAAGATTAAATACCTTAACACAATAAAAATAAATGTCAGGATTATTAGAGAACAAGCAAAGTACTTAAGCTGGAAAGTCATTATTTAGCAGTGATTGAAACATTTTCTCTTACTAGTAAATATCTCTTTTATAGTAGAATATATTTGGGTCACTTTGATCTTCACTATGAATGCTAAAACACAAGAGAAAAATCACAAATTCATATATCTTTTTTTGGAAAGAAAAATATTAAATTGGAGAATTGATTAGAACAGTATCCCTTTGAATTTTTTTTCATTCAAACATCATAAGAAAGGCTATTAGTTCTGCAATTGGAATTTGATTAAAAATAGGTTTGAAATTAAAATTCTGTTGTAATTTATAATTTAAACCAGGTCTATTTTCAAGATTCTTTCTTTGACTATACCCAGGAAAAAATATTTTTAATCTCTATAAATAAAAGTAGCTTAACAATTGGGTGATTAGGGCCTTACATATTTGTCATCAATTTGATAGTTCAAAGGCATTAAATTGAATAATTTATAAAAAGTCTGAAAAATTTAACAGGGTTTTTTCTGTTTTATTTTGTTTAACAAAACAGCTATCTTGCAGATTAACAAATACTGAGTTCTCTCATTTTTCTGCCCAGACTTAATACCTGAATGAATTCTATATGTCATTCTGGCTTTGTCCTGTAACTGTCTGTGACAATAGTGATTTCATGCCCTGTGGAACCTAAAATCTAAAATTTTAAGGAAGAAAAAGAGAGCTCAGATACAGACTGTTTACACTAAAACGTGTTCCAAGATGTCTGAGCCCTATCTGCAGACATGTAGACTCACACTGAGGCGTGAGTGTCCCTGGCCCATCTCTGCCATCCTCACATTTAAAAGGTGCATATCTATGAAGGGAAGATCAAAAAAAAATTATCTTGCTCCTCTCCAAAAGGCAGGAACTTGGAAGCTGAAAATTTCTTTCCAAATGATCAGTGCAAAAATATCTCCCAATGCTTGGCAGGCATCATCCTAGTCCCCCTGCGGTAACTCTTGGCTGTATGTGCTCTTTCCACAGAGCAAAATCTTTATCTTTTAAAATAAATCACTTCATGGCCCCCTCATTGACTCTTCCTTCCCATTATAACCAAGTAAACGTGTAATGTTTGTTCATGGCTCATATGACTCTGAGCTGCTTCTCTAACTTCGTGTTCTAAAAATGTCCCTTCATACATGACTCCACTTTTAAAACACACAAAAGAGCTCAAAGGTCATTCGCATAGTTGTTGCCTCTTCTTAGAATGTTTTTATTTCCAAGAGGATTTCCAGATTTCTCGCTTACTGCATTCAGGTCTCTCCTTATGGATTTTATTCCCAGGAGGAACAACTTGCCCATTTGCTGTGGCATTTCCTGTTGTATTCTTCAAAGCACTAGTCACCTAATATAACCAATGTGTACTTATTTTGCTAGTCCCTTCTTTAGCCTCAGAGTTGGAAGTTTCACAACACTAACTTTACTTGTTTTTTCCCCGTGATATTTATACCTCGAGGATCTGTAATAGTGAATGTTACTTTGCTTTTAGTAAGCAGTGAAATACTAAAAAAAAGAAGAAAGGGAAGAAAGGAAGTGAGAGATGAGAAGGGAAAGGGAGAAGAAAGGATAGAAGAGGAGAGGAACATAGAAGCGAGGAGAGGAGAGGAGCAAAGACAAACCGGACAGCTGAGACACCTGATCAATATTATCAATAATCTAATAGACTTATTGATCATAGCAAATTCCATAATCATGATCATTTTGTCTAATAGTTTGACTCATGAAATTGCAATCAGAATAACATTTTCCAAGACCACCAAAAATATTCATGAAATACTGAAGAACAAACAGAAAATCCTATTCATAAATTTTCAGTCTATATGACTTCAACATACTTTTAATCGCTTTCTGGGCTACCTCATGTTTGATGCTAAGCATATTACAGTGGAACTTGGCTTTATAGAATTTTCTAGACTCATGGACTTGTGCCCAACTAGAACAATGTGAGTGATTAGAAATCTATTCATCAGAGGACTATACAGGGCACTGAAAGGAAAATGCCCTTGATTGCAAAATTGCCCACATTTTCTCTCAAAGAATCTAGGAGCGTGGAGGTGTCCTGTGTTTCCGCTTCAGCGAACTTTCTGACAGAGTGACAGAAATGGTTCTCATTCTGGAGCCTGTACTTTATGCTCTGGAAGTCACACTATTTTTTAAAATACTCTAACAGCTTGTGCCCTAAATAAATATGAAGAGGAAGTGCTAGAATTAGAAGAATGTTTGCTATGCATACAAGACCTTGTCAAATATTGAAACCACTATCCAGCTACTTCAAAATGATAAACTGGAAATTAACAGAAAAATAATTTGCAAATTTATTTCTCCAGCTTATTATCAATAATTTCTAACACAGGACTAAAATCAGATATATTTTGTTCTACTATCGATCTAAAAGTTAAATTGCATGGGCAATCAAATAACCACCAGTAAAAAGAACATTCATATTGGAATCAGAAGATTTAGAATTTCTTCTGAGTCCCACCGTACTCCCTAATATCAGATTACCTTCTAGGCAGGCCTGAGAAACAAGTCCAATAACATCTACCTTAGGAAATACTTGAAAAGATCAAATTAGGTAAGTGATATGCATAGATTTGGGGCAGCAAACAACCCCAGTAATATCATTTAATTTTTTCTTTATCATTTAACATCTGTTGTAAATTATTGAATGGAATCAGAAGGGTCAAAAACTAGACAGTTTGAAACAGAGCACTCTGGCTCTCCTACTACATTCTCAGGTGAGCACTGATGATGTTTTCTTTACTGCTGTTTTATGCACCTGAGATTCATAGGGATCCTTGGTCTATCAACACACTCGGTGAGAAGGATGAGTGCATTGTGAAACGGTCTGCTCACAATACACAGTTATTCTGTGGCAGGACACTTCTGGAAACATATTGGAAAAGCTCTACTGTGCTAGATGTTATCTTTATTGCAAAAAACTGTTCTAGAAAATAGTTTGCTCTTCTGTTTTCTCCTTTTCTCATCTCCAAAATTCACCAGAAGAGAGTGTCACTGTAAATTTCTAGTGGCTTGATGACGATTTTTGCAGTGACCTAGCTTCCTATTTCTCTTTGAATTGTGGTGCCCTGGAAGGAGGGTTGAAGTTAACTTTATTATTTGCAAATATTACCAAGGCAATATCACTGAGTTCTAAGAAATCTTCTGGCTGCCATTGTTTCAGACGTGACCATCGAGGTTCATGTTTAGGGTCATTGCACTACAAGACAAGGCCCTTTTCCTGCTAGAATAAGTGACTTAAAACAATACTTTCTACTGACTAGATCCTAGGCAGCCATTTTCTTATTAAGACAATCTTTAGTCCCTTGAGGGGAACTTGGATTGGGTATTATGAAAAAATAATTTGCAAGCTTGACTCTCACTTTCCTTATAAATAACTCCTAATGTGGGACTAAAATACAATGGCCTCTCTCACCTCAGCTTCAGGCCATTTCCTACCTTATGTTTATTCATATAGATTCTATGATAAAGGAAAGCATTAGCAAAATACTATCCCTGGAAACTCACAATAATAGCTTCCAATGATAGATGCAAATGGGGGCTCATACTTATATAAAACACACAGGTGTTAAGTAGATATGCAAAACATAATTTAGATGCATTTCACATTATACACATTTACATGCCAATTGATCAATAAATTCCAAGCAAAAATCATGATTGTAAACAATAGCACAGTGTGTTGACGTACGGAGAAGGATCTGTGTGGCTAGTAGGACTGCACACGTACAGTCTGTCTTATCACTCAGCTGCAACCTGCGCCTGTATTCAGATCTTCATCCTGTACATTTTTCTGCTAAATCTAGTGACCTAAATCTTATTATTATATCCTTCATAGCACAGTTTAAGTAAAATCTACTTCTACTGCTCAAAGGCAGCTCCCTTGAGAAACAGATCACATAAGGAAGTTGATTTGGCAGATTGGAAAATGGTGGTTTTTTTTTTTTTTTTTTTTTTTTTGCAAATACTTATTCATTACATACACCAAACCTTAAGACCGACATAAACTCCTGAATTATTCTGGGTTAAAGGGAAGAAAAGTGATCAGTAAGTGGGTGGCTCACTTTCTGATGATTAAGAGTAAAGGATTTTCTTTTCACTTGGGTGTCCCCTCAATGAAAATTTTCTGAGTTCTTTTATTGTCTGATATAGTTTAGCCTTTGTTATGGCATAAATCACTAATAAGGTACCTAAAGAGCTACATTCTTCACAGCCTACAGTAAAATTTAACCATAATTGGAACCCAAAGAATATCTATATAATGAAATTTTAGATACAACAAAAAGCTGAAAGAAAACATATTTTTCCTGACATGGCTGTTTGAAATGAAATTGTTGGGATAACTGATTCCATGTCCTTGTGAGGGTTTCCTTCTTCACGAGGTTAATAATGAGAACATATTTTACCAGGCCAGCACTATCGTTGTTTCTATTCAAGGTTAAGCTAGAGGTCCTAGTAAATGAAATGAACAGTTAAATAAATAAAATAAAAGTTGGAGATTCCAGTTACGAAAACCTCCAAAATACAAGGCAGCTAAACATATATCTGCAAAATATGTGAAAGAACTTTATTGACATGAATTATAAATTATAAAGAGGTTTAAAGAAAATATAAATGCAGAAACATTTTATTATTACATAGAAAAACTTACAGATTATTTCTCTGCACCTTTGCCTATAGATTCACTGCAATTCCAAGAGAGATTTCAGTTGGAGTTTTTGAATAACTTGAAAAGCTGCTCCTAAATAGCATATGAAATTTCAAAGGTCCAAACATAGACAAAACCATTTGAAGAATAGAAGCACTATGAAATAAAAACTAGTTAAAACTATTACAAAGCTCTAATAATTAAGAGAGTGTCCTCTTCATGCAGAGCTGAATAACTGGACGCATGAGGAGAACCAAGGACTCAGAAATACCCCGACATACATGACCTTTGACTTAGGACAATGCCATTATTGCTGATAGCAGGAGAAATAAAAAAAAATTATATTAAGATAATGGTTTCATGACTTAGAACACTAAGAGAAATATATATGACAAATTATTCATAAAAATCAGTTTCAGGTATTTTAGATGTTTAAATGTACAAAACATGTCTTCAAATGTTAGAAATTTAGAGAATTTTAGAACCAGTTATGTCTTAAACTGATGTTAAAAAATGACACAAACCCACAAAGAAAAAAGACTTCGCTTTACTAAAAGTTAGCATTAATGGGGCACGTACCCAAGTCACAAGCTGGGAGAGAATGCCCGGGACACGCACAGACACTTTGCATATTGTAAGTTGAAGAAAAGGCACATGGTGCTCTAGAAAATAGAATATAAGCAAATGTTTCATCAAGGAAGCTCAAGAGCACATTTGGCTAATAAATAAATGAATAAAAAGTAAAGAAAGGTAATCAAACTCAAATAAGAGAGAAAATACAAATAAATCCTAATGAGGCATCATTTTATATACCCAAGCAAAGCAAGAATAAAAATACTTGAAAATCTCAAGTATTGTGGGAAAATGCGGAAGCACACCAAGGCTTCTCATAAACATCAACGAAAGTAAAAATTGTCCTTTTGAATTAGGCAATTTGGCATCATCTGGTAGAGAGCAGGTTGCGAATATTTTAGAATGCTTGCTGACCGCCTCGGGCAAATCCTACAGTGCCATCTATGAGCATGATGTTCACGCAACAATTCTTTAAAGAGAAAAATATACTCTATCCACTCAAATATCAATTAGCAACATAAAGAAATAATAAAACAAGAGTGATGCACAAATGTATTTTAGAAAATAAGGTCTATATAGCAAAAATAATAGAACTTTATTCCAAAAATTACAGTCAACATAAATGCTGGGCATTATCATCTTGAGCCAATGCAATAGGTGGAAAAAGAAGGCTCAGAATATGGCACCACTCACATTGAAACCCAAAAGAAGGTGAAAATGAATTAGACATGGCTAAGGAGCTATAAAACTGTAGCAAGCTTAGAATAACAATGAACATAATGAAGAAAAAAATTCAAAAGTGTGGAACTCCTGTGACAGTATGAGACTGATGGACCAGGAAAGGGTAATGCAGACCACCATGAAATACCTTTTCACTCTGCTAACTAGGCCATGAGCATCTACCTACTTATTTTAGTCTTTAAACTGCCTATACCACATGCACATTTACTTACATTTACTACAGAGTTCATCATAAGGAATGGTTCAAAATTTACACTACTTTAAGGATCACCAAAATATTTAGATCACCTGCACAGCACTGAGCTTTTTATTAGCACACCTGCTTATTTTTCACTTGGTCTCGTCTCCTTCCTAAATGGAGGGCATGATAATACAATTGGAAGTATATTTGGTGTTTTTTCTTCTTTGATAAGTGATTTACTTTTCTGATTTCATAAATTTATGGAATCTTATGGGATATTTTAAACGTCATTTCTCTTTTGGAAGTTTTACAATAATAGCAGTATTCAGCGATAATAATTTTCTTATTCAATTTATATTTTTATTGATTTCCACTGCTGTAGATAAGTGTGTCATAGGAAAAGCTTCTACTTTTTTCAAATGTTTAAAATTTAAAATGTGGACAATAATGTATCTTTCAGTGTTGCTAAGTAGAACCATTTAATAATTGTAGCCTTAAATGGCATTTAGGCAGACATGTCCAGAACACAAAGCAAACAACCTTACAACCGGAAGCACTGTAAAAATTTCAGTTATTAAAGATGTAGAGTGCATGTTTATTTCACTCAAACTTCAAGTCACAACGCTAAAACTGTAAACTATAGTCATTTGGGCTGCATTACGCTGTAGGTAGTCAACAACAAACAGCTTTAAAAGATGCCGTGACCTAAGGCCACGGCATAGCATCTTTGTCTTAGAAAAAATGCAAATGAAGAAATTAATATGTGAATAAATGAACAAAGGTTATATTTGGAATAGTCCCAGGTATTTAAAACCTGAAGAATGGCAAAGCAGTCCATTGTAATCAATTGGTCTCAGCATGATACAAATATCTTGTCAAGGCCATCTTGGGTCCATATGTGACTGACCTCATAACAGCTTTTACTGCTTAGCTCAGCAAGTCCGTAACACTACAGCATAGGCAGCAGGCAATTTTTATGCAAAAATAAAATCATTCCAATCTTGCTTCATTGAGCTCAGAATGAAGACATACAGTTCTAAACACAAAAGTGTAAATGTCAAAAACCAGAAATCAAATTTGCAAGAAAATTTTGTGGATGTGTTCACAATTATGTTTGCAAACAAAAAGATTTTTAGAGATTGTTTAGTCATGAGTACTCCATGTAATTTATATACAGATAGCAAACTAGAAGATTTTAAAACATTTTTGGTCTTGGTTTTGTGACTTGGATCTGGCATCGGATCTGGAATGTCCCCAAAATTTCTCATGTATTTGGATGTTACGGATTATCTATCAAAACATGTGTTGTTAGGAGATGGGGACCTGATCTGGAGGGGTGGATTATAGTTGGGTGGTAGAAGACAGGTTAATGGTAAATTAGGGGTTAAAACCTAGAAAGGATGGGACACAGAAGTTCAACCCATAAGGGGCAGATCACTGGGGCAAGACCTTGTAGAGTACGTGCTACATCCTTCCTTCTTTTTGGAGACTTAGCTTCCTGTTTGCAATGCCACAAGGAGCTGCCTCTGCCTCTGCCTTTGCCATGTGCTTTCACTGTTACTGGCTGTCCATGAATAAATAGTGAACTCCTGAAACCAGAAGCTAAAATAAACTTTTCATCCCCAAATTTATGTATGTCTTCAGTCTTTTACATCACAAACACTTGGAAGAACTATGTCTTCTGGCACATCCATTTCCACATCAATGTGGAAATCAAAACATCATTACCTACATTTATTCTTTATGATTTAAGTGGGATTCTTCTAAATATTTGTGATTCTGTTGTGTTCTGTTTCGTTTTAGTAGAAGTAACTCCTTAGTAGTAATATTGTCTATAGAAAAGCTTTGCTAAGGCCCTTTATTGTACCCAAATGAACATATTTTAAACATTTTTTTATTAATTAGAGAATATATCCATTCCCTACCTAACTGTATTGCACATGGTTTTTAGCACAGGACACAGATTTTTCTTTGATACATAGAAGAATGAATCACTTCTTCAACAGTGTTATCCACTTTTTTTCCCTAGAGAAACATAGTATTTCAGTGCAAATTTGAAAAAAAATAGGAGACTACATAAGCTTACAGGTAAAATTATATAACCTATATAGTTACTATTTTAGATCTACTTCAGAAGGATTTTCAAACATTGCCCAAACCTGACACTCTAGACATCAGGTCATACTGGCATGAATAATTATTCAGAAGTTTATAACAGCAGGAGTAAGAATTAGGTTAGGAAATCCAGTAAGGTTAAGCAAAACATCAATAGGTTAAACTTTACAGAAAAACAACGTGGCTAACCTAAAAGGCAGGGAACATAGTCCATATTAATTTTCAGTGATACACACTAATTTTGCTGAATGTCTACAGTGTAGGAAACTGAGGACCTTGACTAAAGCATAACCTATTACCCGGTAGGCAACTTGACTGTGGACATTGAAATTTGGGGGAATAAAATCTGCCTGCTGAAATACTGCTTTCACGGATTTCTCAATGTCATTCCCCCTACACAAACAATTCCCTTTTAAAGTATGTTATAATTCTCAGAATGATTTCAGATGCTTTTCTGTCTTTAAGACACAGTGTAATTCCCTGTGGTAATATCTACCGAAGAAAAGGATTTTGTTTATACGCATTTACAATTCTGAATACTAAAATATGTATTCATATACAGCAGAGACATCTTACTGATTAGAGTGACTCAGACACCACCCTGCTTAGGAAGAAAGAATTAGACTAGATGATGTTTCAAGGTCAATTTTTTTGATTTTTCTGTTGTATGTGGCCAAAGGGGATTTGACTGTGAGAGAGAGGCAGTAGGTATCAGTTACTGTGCCAGAAACTATGAGGCAGAAGATGTTCATGGGGTATTTGTCACAACCGTTCATCAGGAGCATATTCCAAGACAAGTAAGCCTTTCCTTGAGACTTTAGCACCTCACCTGGGCAGGAGACCTCAGAAAGTTAATGAAATCATGTTAGAAAAGAGTCTTCATGAATTATTAAGTGGCCAAGTGATACTACCAGCAGCATACAAGCAGTATGGAAGCACGGAGAGGCTAAGTGACACTGTATCGAAGCTCAAGCTATCAAAGCTTCATAACACGAAAGTTTCCTTCTCACACATGAAAAGTAGGTAAGAACCCTAATCAACATTCCAGAATAAGTATCTTCCATTCAGAGACATAGGAACCCAGATCACAGTGCTTTACTTAATGTGTCTGTCACCCCAGGCAAAGTCTCCTTGTTTGCAGGAAGAAAAAAGAAAGCTCTAAGGTCAGCATGCAACAGATGTCCCTCTGCCAATAGCTCACAGCTCAGAGTTAAAAAAGTCAAGGACTTACCAAATCTTTAGAAATCTGGGGAGCCAGGGAAAGAAGATGAAATTTTGTGAAGTAGCACTGCCTTTTCTCAATTTTAAAAATAATATTACTCTTTCAATTGTTAGAAGTGGATCTATCTATCTATCCATATATACATATATATTTAAGATATTATATTGGACCAACTGTTCTATTCTTAAAACTAAATGTAATCTGAAAGGACTTGAAGAGATATCTATTACCTGGAAAAAACTTTCTGTCTTTGAATTTTGGAGCAGGATAGAAAATATAATTAGGAATAGAATATGGAAACTATGCCTTAATAATCTTATACAATGAGTCTTCTGAGACTACTTCTGAGGCTGCTCACCTATCCAGGAATCTTCAAGGATTCCTTTTGTAGAAAAGCCCACTCCTCCTACAAAGGAGACAGTTGCTGCAGGCTGAACATTAGGTTAGCGACCCATTGCTTTCTCAAATATGAGAACGTAGATTAACGAACTCCCTCAGAAACAGTGAATCAAAAATTAAACCAAAACCCAAAGCAAACAGAAAGAAAACACAGTTTCATTGCTAAACAAATCAAACGAGGGTACGTCTTAAAAATGGTTTAGTGTTGTCTTTGTTAGAGTTTGGAGGTTGCAAAGGAGAAAGTAACTACTTCAAATTAATCCAGCTGGAAGGTCAAAGAAGCTAGAAGCCTTTGTATTACTCTTGTCACATTGAGGGATAATATTCATTATTGACTCTTGGGCAATGAAAGTGAAATCCTGCCCGTGCTGGGACTAGTTCAGTATAACGTTAGTTAATGGCTTATAGATTGTGAACTTGTCAGGCCCTGCAGAAAGAGCCTATTAAATCTAGCAGAGGAAAAAGAAGGTCACTGGGGCAGGCCCAGGTGAATAGATTTTCTCAGTCAGGCGGGGAAATCCTTCCCTAACAAGGCATCCTACTTCCTGAATCCCAGATAAAAAGAGACACTTTCAAGAGACAAAAGAAGAAACCATGATGAGTTTCCATCGCTGGATCCCTATGGATAAGACAGTATCACATCACAGATGCTACTGGTAGTATCACTTGGGCACAATACAAGCCACTCTAGTAAGTTCGGATAATTTCGCTTGAGTTCAATGCAGTTGTAGAGTTGAAGAAATCAACCTCGCACTCAGTCTAGCATGTTTCTAACATATCCCTGCAAGAAAGAAACACTGATTCGTGTCTGCCTTTTATCCTGAATGATTAAATATAAAGAGACAGAGAAAAAGAGGGAAAAGCAAGTGTAAAATTTCCATACTTGTATTAGATACTGTCATCATTAGTATTCAAAATACCAAATCCTATCTAATTGTTATTACATGCATATGATGAATTTTGAACACTTATTCTTAAAAGAAAGAACCTTATTTTCTTCTCAAGGACACCTTGGTAATAGCTATCAAAATTCTCAGTTCAGCAATTTGCACGCTATTCCATAGCATTCCATAAAAAATTGCTATGCTTATAAGTTGTCTATTGAAAAACTGATCCAAACATAGCACAACGATGTCTCCTTCTTCATTCTGGGCATATCTGTGACCAGTAAAGGTTAGAGAACATGCTAAAATGCATTAGAGACTTCAGGTTTTAAATGCTACCATTGAATCACTGAGTTTGAATTATTCACATGAAAAAAGCTCATGGCTTCATTCAGTCCCACTCACTTCCCAAAAGTAAAATTCTTGAGAGAAGAAAACCACTGTACTCAGAAAAATGGAAACTATATCCATAGTGCAGAGAGACAAATAAAAATATTGAGTTTTAATTCTGCCTTATTAATCTAAATTGGTCTCTTAATGCTTATCATCTGGATGCTTAACTGCACCATGGCACAGTTAAATAGTATTCCAAATCGACACCAATAAAGATATGGTCAAACTTACAATTTGAAGGAAATTCCGGGCTGATGGTGTAGCTGAGTGGTTAAAAGTGCTTGCCTAGCACAGACACAGTTTTGGGTTTGAATCCTTAGCACCACACGAAGTTTAGGTGGATTTGGTAGCGCACGCCTGTAATTCTGGCACTCGGGAGATGAAGGCATGAGGATCGACTTGAATTTGAAGCCAGCCTGGACTACATAGTGAGTCTAGAACCAGCCTGGGCTGCACAGTGGAATGTTGCAAACTGGCCCCCACAAAAAAGAAAAGAAATGCACAGAAAATGTTTATTGCCAGTTTTTGCGTGTTTATAAGCTCTCAACGCAAGCTGCCAAAATTCTTTTTTATTCTTGTCCATAAAGGAATTAAACCCACGTTCTTCACGTTGAGCTACACTCCCGACCCCTTCTGATTTTGAGGTGGCTACCGCTAAGCTGAGAAGCTGCCCGGGCTGTGCTCAAACGTGGGATCCACCGCCCCTAGCCTTTCTTCAGTGCTGGAATTGTAAGCCTGTGTCACCAGGCCCAGCAAAGGGTTAAAAATCTTAAACACAATGTGAGTTTTAGACAAACACAGATGTAAAGTGATAACTTGTATCACTTGTTAGTGGTTTTTTATTTCTTTTTTTCCTCCCATTTTATTGATATGTATATGTGCAAAATTTAATGTTCACAACGGAGTACAGCATTTTGTGCACACACGCATCCTGCCAAGGACACAAGGGCTTTCCCACTCTCTTTCTGTCCCTCTCCCCACCTGCCCCTCCCTCCCTATTTTACTCATGCCTTGATAATTTTACAGTTCACTTTTTTTTTCTTTAGGATTCATAAGAGTTTTTGTAGATGTAGGAGTTCAAAGCCATGTTTATTTATAATTATTAGATGATATGTATAGTTCTGAAAGAGATAGTGAATACATGGAGAATATGAAGGTTGGAAATAACATAAATATGTTCGGTATTTACACATTTCCCAATTTTTTTCTCTCCCTTTACATTTAGTCATTCAGGGCAATATGAAATTGGAAAGAAAACTCTATTTTGCTAGTAACTCTGAAAGTCTTCAGATCTCCAGGACAGAGATTCTCCAAGAAGTCTGCTGGGGAGAAGAGGATGTGTGATGAGAAGAGGGTAGCTGGTTTTCTCAAGTAATCGGATACTTGACAATAAGAAAGAAAATATGCATTAGACAAAGTATACACAAAGTAATGATTCTTGTACAACACATATGGGACAACGAAGGAAACATGCTATTGTTTAAGTAAATGAGGAATGTGAAAATTATTCTTAGGCATGGCATGTGGCCTTGAAAGACTTGCTGAATAAATGCAGAACCTGAGGAGTACAAGGGAAGCTGGTTATGATCTAAGTAATTGGTGTGATCTCACTTCCACTGCTGGACAATACACAGGAGTGCCTCTCCAGCATACTCTGGCACCAAATCAGAAGGTGGCATTTCTAGGAGACACCTCAGGATTTCTATCTCAGTAACAAACGATTGCACCGCACAGTATGTCTTCTTTTGTTCTAAACAAAAACAGAATGCATGAGTTATATAAAAAGTTAAGCAATAATATCCATAACAGCAGGACACCCCTGCACTTCCTTCATCCCAAGTTGTTCTAGGCAGATAAAAGGCGGACGCGCTCCCCTAAAGTAGGTGACTCGTGTTTTACCTACAAAATGTTTACTCACAATTGAATAGAGTTTAGAAAGCACAAGCTAGTGCAACAAAACTTTCTAAACTTCTCTTTTTTAGTAAGACTCCCTAGTTATTAATTCTAATTTTGTAAATTTTTAAGCAAAAAAAAGGCCCCTCAATTATCTAATTTAAAAGGAAAGACATGTCAATTACATAAAATTTATCTGTTTATACACACTCGTTTGGAACCTATTAGTTCTTTATTTCTAGATTCTAATTTTTTTAAATATACAAAGCAAATTTATTCTTTGTATTAATATTTAATTAATCTAACAAGGCTGGCCTGTATAACAGTGTAGAAACAGAAGAGGTGGACTCATAAAAGATACGTAGGAGACACGGATGAGGAGGAGGTTTGGCGAATAGGGAGAGAATTAAATTGGCAGTCATAGTCAATGAAGGGGCAGCAGGAGCAAGAGAGAAGGAAGGAGACTAGCAGGGAGCCAGCTGCTCAAGCACTTTTCAGACTATTTCTTCAAACAAAAACTAAGGAAATGCTACTGCAAAGCAAGAAGCGGCTTCACTGACCATACGGTGAGGGGAGCCTGTGTGCTTTGCTCCTGAATTAGATATCTTGACATGTCAAAATTCAGAGATGCTGTGCGCTAAGCATACCCACACCGTTTTATCCTAAACCACCCCAGTTTACTTTCACCTCTCAGGAGATATATTAGTGCACTTAGTTCGTTTTATACATGAGTGGCTTGGTTATTTTAATTGTCAAATAGACTGGATTAAGAAACTCCTGGAAAGAAGATTCGGTTGTGCAGGCATTCACTTCACCAATAAAACAGCCTACTCTTGAGCTCATAGCTGAATAAACTATTAGAAGTAGGGCCTACCCGGAAGAAGCGGGCTTTGGGAGGTGTGCCTCGACTCCTCATTTCCACCTCCTCCCCTGCTGTTTCCCGCATTCTGTGGGACACAAATACACCATGCCCTTGTGCTTTGATGTTTTTGCTGTGGATTCAACTAAGCGTGGACTGAAATTTGTGAAACCATGAGACAAGTTGTGATGTCAGGCATTTTGTCCCAGCAAAGGAAAGCTTACTGATGCCCGAGAAGTTGAATTTTCAGAGAGCTTACAAATCTGGTAACTTACTTAGTAAGTTTGCACCTGGAGGGAAAGCTAATAGAATCCTTAATTCGAGTACATGATTGTAACCTCTGTCGAATACAAAGAGAGAAACTCTGGAAGAGATTAATGAGGAGGACAACTTATAAAGGCAGACACACGTGTTGGGAAGCAAGTCCTAGGAACAAAGTATAATCAAATTATCAGGCTAGATACAAACTCAGAGATGGCTTAGTGAGGAGAACCTCAGAAAACTGAACCAATGTTCAAGAAAATGAAAGAAAGATGTTCGAGTATAGATAGTTTGGAAGCAGTAAGGTGCAAGTCAAGTCTATGAGTCCCTGTAGTAGCTTCCCGTGTTACGAGATAAGGAAACCAAACAGTTGCTGTGGAAATGCTGCATGGAGCCGAGGGAGTCTGAGAACAGTTATGAGGTAATTTGGAAATTTACTGCAGAAAAGTAAGGCTTGCTTTAGGAGGTAAACAATGGAAATGCATAGAACGACGGGTTTAGGAAGATAAGCTAAATAGACTGAGTATCCAGAATACTATGGAGGAAGAATGAGGGCGAGAGGAAGATTTGCCTAGAATGAGAAGGACAGGAGTGACCAGGAGTGAGGGAGTCCTGGGCAATCAGAAGCTAAATAAGAAACTGTAAAACCTGCCATACTGTTTGGCTTTCTCATAGCTAGGACACCACACCTGACACCCACGACTTACACTTCAATTTGACTCACATTTTGAGGAGATTTTGCCCACTTTCAGCTGAGTCCAAGGAAGGATCATTATGGTGAATGGCAGAGCAGAGCAAGGCTGCTTAGTTCACGGCAGCTGGGAGGCACAGGAAGGGAACCATGCCAAGGGGAGGGGGGGGTGGCTAGGACCCAAGTATGTGAACAAGGTCACATCTCCATGACCCACCCAGACACACTCATGTGTGTCTTCTATCACATCGTTCTCATATATATATGAGTCAAATAAAATAACTCAAAAATTTCAGAAAAAAAAATTTAGGTAACTATGATAGCAAACAGAAAAACAGACAGAGGAAGCAATTGAATTTAATGTAAGCATGTTCTATCTGGGGCAAGTGAATATACCAAAATATTTTGTTTTCACAAAGAGTAGAGCCAAATCTTGTAAAATCAGTGAATTCAGACTTCACTCACAGTAAACCTACAAAAAACACAAATGAATATTTTCATACTTTTAGTTATTCCACCTGTAACTGTTAATTAAAGTTGCCTTACATGAAACATATGAAAATGAACCAGTATTTTTATTGAAGACTAGCTGGCAGTTACATTAGTAATGAACATCTACATCTTAGATTATTATCCATGAAATGGGTAAAATATGCACCTCCTTTGTGCTATTTTTTGAAGTAGAACTAGCGATTTTAAAATTCTCTCAACAACAAAATGCAAAATAAGAGTATAACACCCAAAGACTCACGCTTTGAATTAGTATTCGATGTCCATTTTGTACAGCAGTAATTTTCTTGTCTGTCATTCCCGAGATCCCAAATTAGACTTACATGGCACCATGACAGAAGATGGGTCTCTAAATTACAATGACATCCAACTTTTACATAGAGCCCTATTGATAATATGAGCAGTAGATCTGGGCACTGCTACAATAAAATAGACAACAGATGTAGTTTTGATTCTGACGAAGTGACACACACACACACACACACACACACACACACACACACAAATATTAAATACTGAGACTGTGTAAAGGAATTAGATACACAGTAATCATTGGTGGGTTGGTGAGGAGGGAGAACAGGTGCAGGAGGGATAGATAATACCTTATTAAAATATTCTGAGGCATGCATGTTAAAATTGTGTGCTTTTTCCTGTTAAATAAGCTTCACATAGCAAAATATTCCAAACTCTTTCACAAAGGAGGTAAAGTGACTGACTCTATAAATGTGAGCAAATTTTAGCCAATTGTGATTTAGAGGGAGTACATTAGGTTAACCATAAGCATCTCATGGAACAACTGTTGTACTCCAAAAAATTAAAATCACATGTCAGGAGGAAACAAAGTATCCTTAGAACAAAACTTTGAGACAAGCTGGTGGTACCAGCAACAATGAAAAGGAAAAACTAGAGGTTCATAACTGACTTTTTTAGAGTGGAAAAAACATATAATTTGGATTTAGATTGATATCTGGGATTTCCAGTTTAAAACATACTTTCATAAACAAAATAATTCTTCACACTTCCACTCTATACTCTTAATATTCATTCATTTATTTGTGCATGAATTCATTAAGTGTGCTTGAACCTAAATTGTGTAAGAGAAACTAATCTAAGAGTTACCTAAAGAAAAGGAAGGCACAGAAGCCATCCAAAGCCTATGTGTGCCCCATGCCTCACCGCCCTCTCCCAGGGGCTTTTCCAAGGTCCTGGCAGCTCAAGCACGCCAGAGGACCTGCCAGCAAGCTGTCCAAGGCCTAGATGATTCCTGCACACTGTCCTGCTGGAATTTCCCTGTATGCTTTCAAGGCCCCAGAAGCTTATGTGCTTCCAAGGACCCACCTGGAATTCATTCCAGGCCTAGGTCTATCCAGCACTACACCAGACATATTCATAGGCTGCACCAAGCCAAGGTCTGTCAGGTGCTGGACAGGATTCCAGCTCGATATCTTACTGGGCCCACCCATCCATTTAAAGGCCACCAGGTGAGCTGGAAATTGTGAGGCCAAGGAGGAAACCCCAGGATCAGTAGGTGAGTAGAACTCAACAGAATGCAAGACCCAACACCTTAGGATGGTTACATCCAAATTATACACAGGGGCAACAATTTTTGTTTTGTTTTGTTTGATATTGTATGTTTTGATTTGCGTTCCATATGAATTTCATGGTGTTTTAGTTGTTGTTGTTCTCTTCTCGTGTTTCTTTATCTTTCCTTTGTTTTGAGCAAGTTTTGAGCAAGTTTTCTAATTTTTTTCTTCTCTACTATTTATATTCTTCTGTTGCTTTTTCCATTTCTGTCCATGTTTCCTTCCTTCCTTTTCTTTCCACCTCCTTTTATCTCCTTATTTGATAGTTCCTGAATATCTCCCCTCTTGATTAACTATCAAAGCATAGTATCTTAAATATTTCCACAGACACGTTCCCCCCTTCACTCAGAGTTCTATCTGACTCATGTGAATCTAGTTTTGAGAGCTCTTCCCTATTTGTTGATCTCTGACAGAGAAAGGAGCACTGACTTACTATCATAGGAATATTCTTCCATTTCCCATTGTATACCTAAAGGTCTCTTATTGTCTGGACTATACGATTGATAGCAATAGTGCACTTTAGTAACTAAGTTAAGTTAGATATATAGTAAGGGTATATTGTACCTACCAATCTTGTGAGTAAAGTGGTTATAGTGTTAATTTAGATGCTAGGATCTGCGAGTGGGATAGTATTATAAATATTAACCTTTCTTCAAAGAGTGGATGTGAATATTGCTAAAGACCTCCACACCCAAGATATAATAACAAATGTTCTGGCTACACACTATAAATTGTTCTGTATTCTGATTCTTATCCACCAACGAATAGAAAAGATTAAAGTCTCAGCAAAAATCTGGATACTGAGAATATATTAAAAATTAATAGCTAAACAAACTGAAAACATTTTTAAATTCTAACACTTAAGACAAATCTAACAAGCGTATCTCTGGAACAGAGAGTCCGTCAATAATTCCTGAGCTTCAGCTCACTACAAAGGAACCGTGGGAAAATGAGGTACTAAGTCACCGGCAAAAGGCCTAGCACTCCAGAAACTGATTCAAGAGGTCTTAAAATAGCAGCTAAAATAAATAGTAAATCCAATAAAGATGACAATTTTGCGGCTGAGAAGCTCACAATGGACATAAAAGAGACGTAAAGAGAGCTCAAAGCAGATATACAAAAAGACAAAAAAAATTCAGGAATTTAAAGAAGAAATAGATATGGATCTATAAAGTCAGGTAGGGTGGAGACTTTTGTAGGCAAATGGAGGCAACTTGAGACCATCATGCTTAGTGAAGTGAGTCAGAAGCAGAAGGTGAAATATCGAATGATTTCTCTGATAAGAGAAACCCAGATCACAATTATCTCACGGAACTTAATGTGGAAAATAATGGGAACTGGGGTGGGGGGAGAGTAGTGGGAAGGCCAAAGGAGAGAAGGAAAGGGCTTGTAACCTTGCCAAGATATGTATGTGCACAAAATGCTCAAGATCACTGTAAACTTCAAATTTGGTACTTGTATGCATCAATAAAATGGGGAGGAAAAAAGGTCGTTCAAAAAATCAGGGAACAATTCAGCCAAAATATGAAAACTTAACTCCAAGAAGTGAAAAACTCACAGAAAAAATCAATAACCAGATTGAACATTTTGAGAATAGATTATCAGTCCTGGGTATAAAGTGGACAAGCTGGAACATACAGGCAGTAAAAAACACAAAACAATAAAGAAAATGGCTACAAAAGCTGATAGATGACTCAAAGAGAAACAACCCCAGAATTATGGGTGTGCAGGAGAAAACTGAGGACAGAAAAAAAAAAGGATTAAAGAAAGTGTTCAATGAAATTATGGAAGAAAATTTCCCAAATGTATGGAAACAATGGAACATTGAACTACTGCAGGTATATAGAATTCCAAACAATGTCTACCAGAAAAGGACATTCCCACAACACTTCATAATTAAAATCTTACAGACCCAACACAAAGAGAGAATTTTAAAAGCTATAAAGGAAAAGCAGCAGGTGACTTATAAAAGCAAGCCCATCAAGATAACTGCAGATTTCTCATCCTAAAACACAGGAGATCATGGAGCAACATCATCCAAGCACTAAGAAAACATAAATGCCAAGCCAGACTGCCAAAACCAGTGAAAGTATTTTTTAAATTAGAGGGAGAAATTAAAACTTTCCATGATAAAGAAAGACTAAAGAAATTTGCCAACACTAAACCAATGTTGCATAAAATACTTACCAGAACCTTAGACAGAAAAAGGGAGATGGACGACATCAAATCCCTAGAGAAAAGGCAATAACAAAAAGAGACGAATGAGCTAATAATAGTGTGAGGCAAGTAAATAACATTAAAAATGATAAAAATGGCGGGCGGGACATATCAAATATGCCTCAATACTATGTTCAAATGTGAATGCCCTTAACTCACCTACCAAAAGACACAGACTGAGTACATCGAAACACAAAAATCCACAATGTCCTGCTTACAAGAGACACACATTAGGCATAAGAAAACTCAGAGACTAAAAATAAAAGGATGAGATTCCATATTTCGTGCAAAAGGAACCAGAAAACGAGCATTAGTAGCTATACTATTCTCAGACTCATCGGGCTTTAAAACAAGACAGATTAAGAGAGACAAAGATGGTTACTATATACTGGTTAAGGGAACAATAGAACAGGAAGAATTCACAGTCATCAATATATATGCTCCCAAATTTGAAGCACCCAGTGTTGTAAACATAAATTAGTAAATCTGAAAGAACACATAGGCCCTAATACAATTATAGTTGGAGACTTAATACTCCACTATCACAGATAGATCAACTAGACAGAAAATCAACAAGGAAATACAACAGATAAAGACACTATAGATTACTTGGACTTAATAGATGTCTACAGAGTATTCCATCAACATCAGCAGAATGCATTTTCTTTTCAGTCTCACATGAAACATTTTTTAACATCGACCATATTACAGGTCACAAGTCATGCTTAAATAAGTACAAAGGAAGCAAAATAGTTTTTTGTAAACTTTCAGATTATAGTGGAATATAACTGGAAAATCACAGCAAAAGAAACAGCAGAAAATACACAAATACATAGAGACTAAACAACTTACCACTGACCAAACAATGGATCGTAGAAGAAATTAGAGAAGAAATTGAAAAGTTCATAAACAATGAAGGATGTACATCATATCAGACTGCAGAAATTCAGAATATTATAAGAAATTATTGCAAACACCTATACACCAGTAAGATAGAGAATTGGAAAAAAATGGATGACTTCCTAGACACATACAAAATACCAAAATTAAACAAAGAAGACATAAAAACCTTGAATATTCCCATTATACCCACAGAAATTGAAGTAGTAATAGTCTCTACCTACGGAAAAAAATCCAGGACCAGATGGATCCACAGCAGAATTTTTTCAGTATTTCAGGGAAAACCTAACTCCAATGTTTCCCAAAATGTTTCATGAAGTCAAAAAAGAAGGAACACTATCAAACTAATTTCTGAAGGCTAGCATCACCCTCGTCTAAAACCAGACAGGGATTTAACCAGGAAATATATATATATATATATATATATATATATATATATATATATATATATATATATATATTCATATATATATATGAATTTCCTTAATAAATATAGATGCAAAAATTCTCAATAAGGTTCTTGCAAATGAATCCAGCAAGTAATCAAAAAGATTATACACCATGGTCAAGTGGTTTTCATTTCTGGGATGCAAGGCCGGCTCAACACACATAAATCACTCAATGTAATATATCACATCGACAAAAGCAAAAACAAAAACCACATGATCATCTCAATTGATGCAGGAAAAGCCTTTGATAAAATCCACCTTCTCTTGATAAAAACTGAGAAAAACGGGTATAGAAAGGCCTTTTCTCAAACTGATAGAAGGTATATGTGCCAAACTTACTGCAAATATCATAGTAAATGGAGAGAAATTTAAAGCATTTCCTCTTAAATCAGAAATGCAACAAGGCTGTCTATTCTTATTTGACATATTCCTTGAAACACTTGCCAGAGCAACCAGGCAAGAAAGTGAAATAAAGGAAATATGTATTGGAAAGGAGGAAGTCAAACTATACTTATTTGCAGACGATATGATTATCTACATGGAAGATCCCAAAAGCTTCACTTTGAAACACTTGGAAATAATAAACAAATTCAGCCAAATCACAGGCTGCAAAATCAATAATAAAAAATCAATAGTCTTTCTCTACACCAACAATGAACTTACTGAGAAAAAGCTCAGGAGAACAATTTTATTCTTAATAGACCAACAAAAAATTAAATACCTAGGAGTAAACCTAACCAAACAAATGAAGGACCTATAGAAAGAAAACTACATTACACTGAACAAAGAAGTTGTAGAAGACATCAGAAAATGGAAATATATCCCCTGTTCTTGGATAGACAGAATCAATATAGTCAAAATGATTATAATACTAAAACTGGTACACAATTTAATGCAATTCCTGTCAAAATACCAACATTGTCTTTCACAGAACTTGAGAAAACAATTCATATGGAACCAAAGGAGACCTAGAGCAACCAAAGCAAAGAAATAAGACTAAGGCAGAAGGTATTACTATTCCAGATAACAAATTATACTACAAAGCAATAGTTAAATAATAACTACATGGAACTGGCACAAAAACAGATAGACCAGTGAAGCAGAACTGAGGTTGCAGAAACAAATTCAAATATCCTCAGCTACCTGATCTTTGAAAAAGAGCTGAAAGCACACACTGGAAAAGGACAGCCTCTTCAACAAATGGTCCTGAGAAAATTGGACATCCACATGCAGAAGAATGAACACAGACACACACACCTGTCACCATGCACCAAAATTAAATCAAAGTGGATCAAAGACTTAGACATTAAAACTGAAACACTGAAACTCCTGGTAGAGAAATTAAGCAAATATCTAAAAGATATAGGTGCAGGGAAGGATTTTCTTAAGACACCAAAAGCAATATATAAAGCCCTCAGAATTAACAAATGAGATTATTTAAAATTAAGAAGTTTTTGCACTGCAAAGAAAATTATCAACAATGTAAAAAGAGAACTGACAAAATTAAAAAAAAAATTCACCACAAGTCCCTCAGATAGGAGGCTCATAACTAGAACACACAGGAAACAGAAGAAAAGCTCCTCAAAAAAAAAAAAAATAACTATTGAAAAGTGGAAAAAGGAAATGAATAGGCAATTCTCAGATGAAGAAGTACAAATGGCCAATAAATACATGCAAAGATGTTCAACATCCTTAGCCATTAGAGAAATGCAAGTCAAAACATTACTAAGATAGCAACTAACTACGGAGAGAACGGCATATATCAAGAACACAAACAGCAATCAGTGCTGGTGAAGTTGTGGGGAAAAGGCAAGCCTCTTGCACAGCTTGTGGTAATATAAATGGGCACAACCACTATGGAAAGCAGTATGGAAGTTTCTCAAAAGATTGGAAATAAATATCCCCTTAGATCCAGCAATACCGCTTCTGTAAATTTTCCCAAAAGAGTTAAAACAGCATACAGCAGAGATACATGTATACCCATGCTCATAGCAGCACAACTAACAATAGCTAAAATGTGAAAGACACCAAAATGCCCATCAACAGACCAATGGATGCATACATTGCAATATTTATACACAATGGAGTACTACTCATCTATAAAGACAGATGGTTTGGAGGCATTTGTAAGTGGATGCAACTTGAGACCTTCATGCCCAGTGAAGTGAGTCAAAAGGAGAAAGCTAAATAGCAAATAATTTCTCTAATATGAGAAACCAAAATCCCAATTATTTCATAGAACTAATTGAGGGGAATAATGGGAATTGTTGGGGAGGGGAAGAAAGTGAGAGGGTCAAAAAGAGGCAAGAAAAGGATTTGTAACTTCGTCATATTTATATGGACAAAATATTCAATAATAAATAAGTAAATAAATATTCTATGTAAACATTACTTATTGCACCTATACATATCAATAAAATTGGAAATTTGGAAAAAAAAAACTTCTCATTTAAAAAAACAAAAAATACTTTGTATAATTATTTTATTTAAAATGTTTAGATTTAAGACTATCCTGTAACAAAGATTTTTGAAAATATCCAGGCTTCTGCTTACTCTATATATAACTCAGCTTTTAGTTGAGATTAAAGTCATTTTTAAAAAGCCACTATGTATATGTAAGCATGTTTATATGGATGTAAGTCCGCTGACTCATTTATTATAATGCATTTTCTGTGGTATCAATAAACACGATTGTACTGTAAGTGTAGAGACAAAATATGCACATCTACTATAAAAACAAAATAGAAAATGATGTGCTCCTTTGGTACAGCACTGTGTGTCTTGGTGACAACTTAAATAAATGAAGAGAAAAATTAAGCTTTTGAGGGCATCCCAGAAATGCCTATCACAATGAACAAAAACAACACACAACATTCATTATAGACATTTCCATACCCAGCCCTAAGAATGAGGTATCTTTTTACTTTATTTTCAGAACAAATGTATACAAGGAACCGTAATCCTGGAACCAGGTCTCCAGGGAAAGAGGTCTTCAGCTTTGACAGACAGTACGTAACTGACCTAATTACATTCATTCCACATGCTTTGTCATTTGCTCTTGTCCCCAGCTACTGTGAGGCAGCCAGCAGCCTTCCTCCACCGTGTTCCTCCGCCTGGATGTCTGCCGCACAGCAGATCTGAAAGCCATGGACTCAGCAGGCCCTTAACTGGAATCTCTGAAACCAGGAACCAAAAGCTTGAACGTTTTTTTTTTTTTTCTTTCCAAATACTTTGTTACAGAGCCAGATGGCTAACCCATATACCCAATAATTTCCTATGTCTTCACTCTCTGTGTTTTTTACCTCAATCTCTTTACTTTAAAAAAAAATCTGTTATGAATGTCACACAGTTGCATTTTGCTTTTACTCAATATCATAAACTGTCATTTAATTAGAAAGTTCACGTATCTAATTTTAATGCAATGATAGATGTCTTTAAAGCACCCAGCCATTTCTTTTCTGTTGCCTCTGCTATTTGATTCTGTACTCTCACCTCTTTCTACCTTGATTTTTAAACCAGGGACTTTCTAATCATCCTTCCTCTTTAATCAGTAAACTTACTGCATTATTTTTTCTCTCAGTTAGTATTTATTTAAAAATATCCTTATCAAAACATTAACATCAAAACATTGATTTTGACAGGGGAGCTTCTCGAGTCTGTCAGTTACTGTAAATTATCAAATCTGGAAATTGTTTCATTGAATATTTTTCAAACCTTTTATTTGCCATTATTTTCTTCTGTTCCTGAGCCTCAAATTGCACATTTGAAAGATCTTTAAATATTGCTATCCTTAGTATAATTGTTTCTTTATTAATGTTTTTCAATATTTATCTCCCTGCTACGGTTAGACTGATTTGTAATTATTAGTCTTCAGGTTCACCATTTTATTTTGTTTTCTTTTGTTCAATCTACTAGTAAACTCTTTAATTGTGTTTTTTTTAATTCATAAGCTGAATTTTTTGAATTTCTGACATTTCATCTATAACTCAATAATTTTCATACATTCCTTTAAATTCTTTACCTCTTAAGACCTCTTTGTCATATCCTATTCACTTATTCTATTCACTTATTTTTCTCTTGTTCCACTTTTTTGCTATGTGTAGGGAGTTGGGTTCTCTCATCTTTGTCTAACAATATATTGAATCTTATTCTGTCAGTCAACTCTATCACTAATGGCTACTTTGATCTTTAAAATCTTGGTTTGTACTTTGGAAAAAATGAACAATCTTAATTTTTCTCCTAGTCTTAACATCTCTCGAACTCTATAAGGCCAAATTCTTTTGATGCTACAGCAAGCAACTGCTAAAATTTCTGCTCAGGACACTTATTCCTGCAATGGCTGTTTTCCCCGGAAGTACTTGCAATGTATCCCATTCATGCATTGATTAGCGATCTGCCAAAGAATGGAGGGGCGTTATATGTAGATCTGAGAGCTCTCCTTTGTGTAGCCCTCTAATTTGGGGGAATATTTCCCGTTGATTTCCAGCTGCTTTTCCACTCCAGACTCCAACCTCTGATTTCTCAAGGTGACAGAATTGCAGTCAGTCCCAACACTCATAGCAGCGTGTCATCAGTGATGCTCTCAGCCAGGTTTTTTTTTTTTTTTTGGGGGGGGGGGGGTTGGGAATGAATTCCCTTCAAGTTTTGCTTGCTTTTGGTCACTCTCTGTCGCATCCAAATAATTCTGCATGTATGTGTGTGTGTGTGTGCATGTGCACACATGACTGTGTATGTACATGCACATGGACACACACATATATATGCCTTTTGTAATATATATTTCCATATATTATAATTGCTTTTGACAGGGCAGTTAATTCTGTACAAGATTTCAGCTGTACTGCTACTGTTCTATGTAGTTTCATTTTGTTGTGTGTGTGTGTTTTCTATGAAACAGAAAACCCTGACAATAGTAATATCGGGATGGTGCATAGAAAAGTTCTATGAGAATAAGTGTCATCCACTCTCTGCTTATCTATTCACACTCACAGAAAGTATAAGAACAGCAGAGGGTTTTCAATAGATGGAATTACCACAATAACAAACAGCTTACATGTAAGTGTTGACAGTACAAACCAACAAAAGAGGATTCTACCAACGAGTGATGTTTCTAACGCAAAAGGTGTATAAAATCATTCATTTGTTTGGACTACATGTTTTAGAAAGCAGACAAAAAAGTAAATATAGATGATTGAATATCCACTTATTTGTTCAGTAAAGACAAATGTGGCTTAGGAATAGAAAAAATAGAGGAAGAATTACAAGAGGAAAGAAGAGAGAAGAAAAAGGAAAAAAGAAACCTATCAGCTCACAGCAACATAATTGTTCAGGCAGGCTAAAGAGATCAAGCCACACTATTATTAAATATAACAACACATCCACAGCAAAGAAATGCAAAATTGGGATGAGGTAAACAAGCTGCTTGCCATGAGGTATAGATATAAAATATGGGTGCATTAAAAAATATTCACAAAGAACACAAGCAGATGAGACAAGAATCTGTCATTCGCTTAGGGATCCAATTAGTCTAGAATCAACTCTCCTATATCCTGGAGCTTCTAAATTAATATTCTCTTAAAATTCTACCTACCTCCCAATAGACTTGGTCCCTAAAGGGAATTATCAATTTCATTACATGCGGCATAGAAAATGTAAATTATAATTTCTAGGGAATACTCTTGAAGCCCATTTTCATCTAGAATTTAAAGTTAATTCTAAATCTAAAGTTAGATAGGTAGATACATATATATCGATTATATTATTTGTAACACCTTAACAACAAAAGAGTAGAAATATTTTGAAGATAACAAATGACAATCCATCTATTATTATTTTAAGGTATATTTTTAGAGAAACCCTTCTGATGATTATTACCTTGGTGCTGACTAAGAAATATGCAATGAAATTCCCCAATAGTCTGCCGGTATAGACTTGACACAATGAATCTCAGATGGAATTCCATTGGTATTTCAAAATTGCCCCCTGAAAGACCAATAATCACAGAGCCTTAATTAGAACACATTGCTTTCCACCTTGTCAATTCAGATTCCAAGCATCAGTTATGTCACTAACATTAATTTGCATACAAGTGAAGATTACATAAATGTCACTGCAGAATTAGCACAGAGCAAATAGAAATAGGTAAGCTTTAGGTTGAAACTTCTTTCAGTATTCCGTTATGTATTTATTTATCTTGAGACAGGGTCTTGCTTTGTAGACAAGGTTGGTCCTTAACTCACTATGCAGCCAGACTGGCTGTGAACTCACAACAATCCTCCTCCCTCAGCCTCCTGAGTGCTGGGATTACAGTTGTGTGCCACCACACCCAGCTTTATGTGGTGCTGGGGAATCGAATTCAAGGACTCAGGCTTACTAGGCAAGCGCTTTAACCCCTGTGCTATTCCTCCAGACCTTCAATGTCCTTATAAACAATAACAGATTTTCATTTAGTCACCAATGAGTTCCTTTTGGGCATGTTTCCACTAGGAGAGTCACATCCTTGAACATGAAATGCACATAGCAGTTGGGAGGGATTCCAACCACACTCCAAGAATTTGGGAGTCTGAAACGCTCTTCCCCTACCTTCACGGTTTCACAAATAGATAAGAAAGATGCATCAATGCGACATCTGCTACGGCGGCATCCTACTTGGACCGTGTTAGACAGAAATTAGGAGACCCCTTTGTTTTGAACTGAGCTCCGCACTAGGCGCCAACACAGCAGACAACCAAAACAAAAGTGGAGTTATACAAACTGGCTGCCACATAATCAAAATGAAACAAGGAGTAGATTCCACACGTGGACTAGGTTTTTCCTGAAAACAAGGACGTCTTCTCTGCTTCGACACTCACCAGCACAAGGGAACCCAAAATACTCTGCTATTGGCTCATGGGTCTTCCTTCCGGCTGCTGCTTCCGCCCCTGCTGGAGCCGTTCCTCCCGCTTCTGCTATTGTCCAGGGGGGCTCTCGTTCTCTTTTGTGCAATGGAGGCTTCTCCTATTTGTGAGTTGTGGAGAGGTAGTGAGGGAGAGAGGAGCCAAGCAAACCTACAGCCAAATTTATTATAACTGTTTTTTGACAATAAAGTACTTTCTGCCGAAACATGTCTACCATTTTTTACTAGTCTTGCCAACAATGACCAATGCTACTTTTGCTTTCCTGTCCCTTAGTCTCATCATGAAACTTATCGTTATGATCTTCATTCTCCTTTAGATAAAGAAGAGCTCTAAATATATTAGCCAAAAATCAATCCACTAGGTTTTATAAGGAACACTTTTCTGTTCAATACAATTACAGGGAAATTTTCATCATCGATTCCGAATTTTTATATTCATAATAAAAGTTTAATTATGTTCAGGCAAATTACTGACTTTGCATTCTACAGTCCTGTTTGATATTTGCCACTAGGCCTGTTTTAAAGAGAATTTTTTTTTGCCGTTGAAGCTATCAGGAGTTGGCACCCTCTTGCCTTCTAGCAGGTTGCACAGGGAGTGGATGCTTCTGGTGCCTCCAGTGACCAGTGGCAATCAGGTCCACCTGTGTGTGCTCTGAGGTGCAAGCAGGGGTCTGGGCGCGTGAATGTCTCTGGTGTGGAGCAGTGATGGGTACCGGGTAGGCCCCGTTGTATTGGCTCTGAGGTATAGATAACGGGTCTGAATATGGCTTCCTGTGTGCCTCTGGTGCACAGCAGCAATGGATGGAGGTTGAGCCCAGTTGTGTGGACTCCGAGGTCCAGGTGGAGGTCTGTGGGTAGTGTCTGTATTATTCTTAATTACTGAAAGTTAACAGTTCTACTTCTAGGGGATATTGGAGTAGATGGAGAGAAGACTATAATTAAAGGTTACTTTTACACATCAACCAAAAATCAGGAGAGTACTTATAAGGTAGTGGACAAACTGTCAGTATTCCTACACATATTGAAATTAACAGAGAAGAGCCCTGTAAGAAAGTTCAAAAGAGTTGGGGAGAGTTGAGAGTGAAGTGGGGAGAGTGTAGCTTCTAGATCTATAGAATACTTTAGAATACATGTGAGAGGGAGTGATTTAGCAACTAACTGATAAACAGAGAGAAGGAGGTGGAAGGAAAGGGGAAGAAAGGGAAAATAAAAGAGCAAAAAGAAAACAAAAAGGAACACAGAAAAAATTTGCCAAAAAGTCAATGGAAATATAATAAACAAAGGATGAAAAGAAAGGAGAAAGACAAACAAAAGAAATTTAAAAATGAAGGAAAGGAAAAAGGAAAAAAAGGAAAGAACATACATAAAAATAGAATAATACAAAAAAGAAAAAAGAAAAAGAAACAAAAAATATTAAGAAAAGAACGAAAGAGAAAGAAAACAAAAAGGAGGAAAAGTAAAGAGAGAAAAAAGAGAAGCAAAATGGAAAGAAAACTTGATCAGTTGCAGGAAAGGGAAGGAGCTAAACTTTAAAAAGATAAACAATTCATAAATAAAAACATAACATCACAATGACATCACAATTTCCAAGGCAGGGGATGACAGTGGGTGGGGAGACTATATCCATGGTAAGCCATGGCAGCAGCAGCAGGCGGTAAGACCTGGGCTTAGGTCCACAGCTAGTGATGGGAGTGGGCGAGGCGACACTGGCCCAGATCTGAGAACAGCGATGGTGGCAGGCTACAGCTGTAGGCAGGAAGACCTGCCCTAGATCCACCGGGAGTGAAGGGTCCTCCACATGAGATGGGGGCAGGCTGGTGAGGAGGCAAGGCTGCAAATCACAGATGAGTTGTGGTGGTGGTAGTTGGGAATACCTGGGCTCAGTCAGCAGTGGCTGAAGGCAGAGGAAGGCCAGAGCCAGGCTTAGTCAGATGGCAGGCCTGGAAGCCTTGGCCTATATCTGCAGGGAGGGCTGGCACTGGTAGGCTGGAAGATGCGGCTGGGCCTAGGTCCGCTGCGAATGATGGCTGTAGGCAGAGATATCCACATCCTCGTCTCCACACCAAGCTGTGACCCTGGGTGAGTAAACTGGCCCTAGGAGGGATGGCTGTGTGCCAGGAAACACCAACCGAAGTCCTCCACACACCATTGGCAACTGGGCCAAGACTCGGACCTAGCTCCTTGGCGAGAGACTACGGCAGGTGAGGAGATCTGTGCCTAGGACAGCAGGCAATGGAGGCAGATGGGGAGATAAATTTCTTGATCTTGGAGCAATGGTGGTGGTGAGAGAGAGGACCTGGGCTCAGTCCACAGTGGGTGAGGGCAGAAAGACCCAGGCTTAGTCACCAGCAACTGAGGAGAGTGGGCCTGCAGGCCCTGGCCTGTATCCCCAGCAGGCACTGCTAGAGGCCAGCTGGAAGATTTGGCTGGGACTACCTTCCTGCAAGCGATGTTAGCGGGCCGAGACCCCCCTGGCCTCCACAACAAGCTATCTCATATTATTATTATTATTATTATTATTATTATTATTATTATTATTTTGACTTGGGTATTGAATAGTTTAAACACTATTTGCTAAAAAGAATACCCATTCTCTATTGAAGCAGGATTGAAGCAGGCTGGGATATTTGTTGAAAATAAGATGCTTTGTATTTCTGTATAGAGCATCTTCTTCTATCGTTCTGTATGTCCATCCTTATGTCGGTACACCACTGACAGAACTATCGCTCATTGGTGATGCTTACAATATCATAATGTAAGTCTTCCAACTCTTGTTTTCAAAATTCACTGGGCTACTTACATTCTTTACATTTGTATATAGATTTTGGAGTTATGTTGCCAATGCGTGTTGTGAGGAGAGCTCATGTTTGGATGAAGATTTGGTCTACAGGGCAGCTTGGGAAGAGATAGTGTCTTCATCATGACTCTTCAAACACAGGCACGCAGCAAAGCTCCTCATTGCTAGGTAGTCAGTTGCTTCCATCAACATTTTATTTCACATTAACATCACACGTTTGTCAGATTTACTCTTAAGTATTTCATGACGCTTATGATATTGTAGACCATAATTTCCGTGTATATGAATTCATATTCCCAATTTTGCGTCCCATACAAATAAATAGCTTTGACTGATGGTTCCAATATTGACATTGCCTTCCGATTTTGTTATGTGGCTTGATCTCCTGTCATTAGCCCTTTTTTTCTCTTTTATTATTTTTAAAGGTACTGTTCGCTGCTTTTTTTGTGTGTATGTCCACTGATGTTTAATTTCCCCCTATTTTTATTAGGATGCATTTGTGATACACAATGGTTACATGAATCTTGGAAGTTTTATGCACATAAATGTCACATGAACTTCACATTTATCTCTCTCTTTCTCACCCCTCGACCCCATCTCTCATCCCCCTCCCACCACCTCACCCATTTGACTCCATTATTTATTCATACTCTGGGTTTCTCACCCTGGAGAGACCATATAATATTTAATCTTCTGAATTTGATTCACTTCCCTAAGTAGAATGATCTCAAGTTGTTTCCATTTTCCTGCATATGATGCAAATCTATCTGTTTGTGGCAGAATAGGACTCCACTGTGTATAAATCCCACATTTTCTTTATCAATCAATGGATATTTTGTCATTTTCCATGATTTCACTCTTATTACCTGTGCTGTAATAAGCACAGGCATGCATGTATTTCTATTATATGGTGTTTTCCACTTTTTTGGAAAGTTCATTGGGTCAGATAGAACCTCTCCTTTAAGTTTTTGGAGGAAGTTTGGTTCTGCATAGTCAATATATGCTCTATCTTCCAAGCGCCAGGCTCCATACATAACCATGAAACAGTTTGCAGTCCAATCAGCAATGGGGCTCCCTTTACCCTACACTCCCACCAGCATCTGTTGTTTTTTGAGTTCTTGAAAAAAGCTATTCTCACTAGGGTAAGATATCTCAGTATTGGTTTAAATTACATTTCTCTAATGACTAAAGATGATGAACTTTTTCTCACATATTGGTTGGCAATTTGTACTTCTTCTGAAAACTATCTATTCATTTCAAGTTCTCATTTTTATTTGGGTCTTTAATATGAAAACTCTGTTTATCTTCAGTTCTTTGTATAGTTTAGTTGCTAGACTCCTGTCCGAGGTATAGGGGTTATTATTTTTCCCCTTCCAGTGGTTCTTTCTACTCTCTATTGACTGTTTCTTTTGCTGTGCGGAAGCTTTTTAAATTGATATATTTCCAGTTGTTAATTCTTGAAGTTATTTCTTTTCCCTCAGATGTTCTTTTGATAAAGTCTTTGCCTAAGCCAGCATCTTCGAGTCCTCTAGGATGTGCAATATATCTGATTTAAACGTGAGTGTTTGATTCACTTAGATTTGACTTTAGTATATGCGAGCCTACATCCACTCTTCTGCATGTATATAACCAGTTCTTCCAGCACCACTTACTGAAGAGACGATTTTTTCACCAGTGTGTGTTTTGGTCCCCATTTGTCAGAATGCTGCCACTAGGTTTGGCATATATAGCTTTCACCAGCTTGAGGTAAGGTCCTTCTATACTTATTTTCTTTAGGGTTTTGATGATGAATGGATTTTGGATTTTGTCAAAGGCATTTTCTACATCTATTGAGACAATCATGTAATTTTCATCATTTCTTCTGTTTATGCAATGTATTACATTAATTAATTTACATATGTTAAACAATCCTTCCATTGCTGATGAAGCCAACTTGATCATTATATATGGTCTTTTTAGTAATTTGTCGAATTCTGTTTTCTAGTAATTTCTTGAGCATTTTGGTATCTACATTCATTAACAAAATTGGCCTATAGTTTTCTTTTTAAGTGTTTGACAAGTTTTAGTATCGGGTTAACGCTAGCATTCAGAAAAGAGGTTGGCATGTTCCTTCTCTTTCAATTTCATGAAACAGTTTTAGAAGTATTGGTGGTAACTCTTCTCTGAAATATTGGTAAAAAATTCTGCAGTAAATTCGTCAGGTCTTGGACTTTTATGTGTAGGTAGAGACTTTACTACTGCCTGAATTTCAATAATTATTATTTGTCTGTTCAGGGATTTAATATCTTCTTGGTTCAATTTTGTGTCTTGTTTGTGCCTAATAATATGCCCAGCTTGTCCAGACTCTACGATTTATTGGAGTATATGGTTTCAAATTGTTTCTTGTAATTTCATCTTTGTGTATGGTGATTTCACCTTTTAATTTCCAATTTCATTGATAAAGTTTTTATCTTTTCTTCTTTCTATTAATTCGGTTGAGTTTTATCAATTTTATTTATTCTTTACAAGAACTAACTCTTCAATTCATTGATCTTTCATATTTTTGTTTCAATTTAATTCATTTCTGCTCTGATTCTTATAATTTTTGTTATTCCTTTCTGATTTTATTATCTCTTGAAACTGTTTCTTATTGTTATTTTTTAATTTTACTTTTTACCCATTTTATTGATAAGTATTAGTGCAAGATTTAAGGTTTACAATGAAGTTGAGGATTTTGTGATTCTTATAATTTCTTTACTTCTACTACTTATGAATTTGGATTCGTTTTGTTTCTCTAGGACCTTGAGGTGCATCAATAATTATTTATTTGGGATTGTTCTTTTTTTAAAATATGTGCATTTATAGCTATAAATATCCATCTTAGTACTATTTTCATTGTGTCCCACACATTCTGGGATGACCTGCTTCTACTGTTGTTTGATTCCAGCATATAATTAATTACTTCACCAGTTTCCTCTGTGACCAATTGTTTGCTCAAAAATACATTATTTTGTTTTCATGAGTTTGTATATTTTCTTTAGTTCATCTACCTATTTATTTCTAGTTTTATTCCACTATAATCTGAAGATATAAAAGGAATTATTAAATCCCTTTGTAGTTATTTAAATGTGCCTTATGGCGTATTATATGGTTATTTTGGGGAAAAGTCCCATGTACTGCTAATAAAAAAAAGTATGTTGTTAATGTTGGATGAAACATTTTACAAATATCAGTTAAGTCCAGTTGTTCCATCATATGGTTTAACATTCATATTTTTGTTAATATTTGTCCAGTTGACATATTTATAATAGTTGAGTATTGAAGTTCCCTACTATTATTCTTTGATGTCTAGTGGCTTTTGTATTATACAATTAGGGTCCCCAATGTTGGGTACATATATATTGACAACTGTGACTTCTTCTTGTTGGATTATTCCCTTAGTACATATTCAATATCCATTTTTGTCTCTTCTGATCAGTTTTGGCTTAAAATCTGTTGTGTGTGAGAGTAGTATAGCTGCCCCTTCTGGTTGTCTGGGTCCAGATACATGAAGTATTAATTTCCATTCCATCCTTTTGTTTTCATTCTTTGTGTACTTTATGGGTAAAGCAACACAAGCAGTAGACTGTCATTCCTTTTCTTTTTGATGCAATTAGCCAATATCTTTTTAAGCGAAAGTTGAGACCATTAACGTTGAGCATTATTATAGTGATATATTTGTCATATCCTGTCATCAGTATCTTTTTTCACTGTAGATGATTGGTTTTTCACTAGTGTTGTTATATTATTCTCTTCTTTTGTTGTTGTTGTTCACTTCCTCTTTCATGGGATCTTTTGTGCAGTTAGTCTCCCTATCTCTCTTTAAGATTTCTACAAGAATTTTCTGCAGCACTGATCTAGTGATAATAAATTTCTTTTGGCTTTCCTCACCATAGAAAATTTTAACTTCTCCCTCTATTTTGGAGGATAATTTTTTAGGTGTACAACATTCTGGGTTGTCGCATATTATTATTTTAGAGCTTAAATGAGTTTGCCCCATGACTTATTAGCCTTCAAGGAGAAATCCAGTTATTCTGAAGGGTTTGTCTTTGTAAGTGGCTTTCTGTTTTCTCTTGCAGCTTTTAGCACACTTGGTACTGATTGTGTAGGATTTTTATTATGATTTGTCACTGAGAAGTGTTTATCTGGTCAAGCTCATTTAGTGTTCTATATGCCTTCAGTAGCTCGATGTGAATTTCTTCTCCTAGATTTGAGAAATTTCCTGCTATAATTGCATTGAACACATCCTTTCCTTCTTTTGTGCCATTTTTCATTTTATGTTTGTACTTCCATAATTCTATTGTTTCTTTTGAGTCACCCATCAGCTGTTGCATTGCCACTTTCTGGTACTTTTTTTTTCAGTCATCATTTAATTTATAACTCAAATCTTCAAACTTATCTTCACATCGTCTAGATTCAATATTCTGTCCTAATAATACTCAAACTGATTTCCAATGTTTTCAAATGTTTCTTTTCTATCTTTCTTTCTTTTTCTTTCTTTAATTATTTTTCTTTCTTTTTTTGAGACAGGGTCTTGTTCTGGACTCTTGGCTTCTCTGGAACTCACAATGAAGTGTAAGCTGGCCTCAAACCGAGGGCAATCTTCCTGCTTCAGACTCCTGAGTGCTAGGATTACAGTTGTGCACCACCACACCCTGCCTGTGTGGTGTGGGGTAACAAATACCAGGCCTCACACATGCTAGGCAAAGACTTTCACTATCGAGTCATGCCCCTGATGCCCCCTCAGATGATTTTCATATCTGAATTGAGCTTGGAATTCTCTCAATCTTTCTATTTCTCTACTGAATTTTTTCCTCATTTCATGCTTTGTCGTGTTTATTGTTTTGTTTTTATTTTCTAATCCTTAGGCTGTTTATTAATTACTTTTATTGTTAGTTTGATTAAATCCTCTTTGAACTGAGTATCTCTAGCATTTGTTTAAGCTGAATGGCCCCACGTTTCACTTTTTTATTTTTTTTTTTTGGCTTCCTTCCCTACAGGTTCTATTACTTAAGGGTTTATGAAATTCAACTTCTAGGGAATTAAGTATTTTTGAGAGTGACTTATTGCTTTGTTTTCCCATAGTTCTATTGCTCTGGGTTGTAGATCAGGTAATTTCAATCATCTTTGTCTCCACTAGATATTAGATAATATTTTCCTTAGAATTTCTTTTGTTAATTTAGATTTTATGTTTATGTTCATTTTTAGCTTATTAAACTATTATTTTGGGATGTTTGCTCAATGGCCAACTTTCTGCTGGCTCCCTGTTTATCTATACTTTAAATGAGGGAGAAACGGACTACAGTACAATCTGACAGCTAAGGACAGGCTAATCACTGGGGAACATTTCAAATTAAGATCAAAGTCTATGCCACCATCGACAACATAGATCGAAATATATAACAATCTATAAACTTGGACTAACAAATTTTTGACAGAACATAATAATGAACTTAATACTATAATTCTTCTACACTTAGTATTAAAATACCCCACCATTATCTACATCATCAATATATCAATCTAAATCATGGGTATCTATATTGCTTACCTAGGATGCGCTGAACAACTGAAAGTCATCACCCCTTACCAGAGTCCAATCAATATTCCCTCTTTTACATTGAGATAGATCTCAGTAAACTTAAGACATACTGATTATTTGGATGTCATAACAAGTTACCAACTCATACAAACATTTCGCTCTTGACATTAAATTTTGATCTATACTGTGTCTATATAAACTGTCTAGTAAGTTATTAGAGGAGTTTCTTAAGGTGATAATCTTGTTAATAATATAAGATATGCCTTAATGACATAGCTTAAATTTATTGATTTCCAATAGGCCAAAACATCTGGCTGTGAGTTGTCAATACTCAACAATACTAAGAGTGGTGGGAATGAGGAGAGAGTAGACTGAAACTGAGGGTTAGCTTGGGAGGGGCAAATTAAAATAGAATAGTATATAGGATAGATAAAAGCAAGGCAGAACTCCCACCCCAGACCAGAAGAAACTGGATAAATTCAAGTGACAGAGACAAAAGAAAAAACTAGGAGAATTATGAATGAAATACAGGGAGGATGTCTGTAGGATGTACAGAAAGACAGTTTGAAAAAGGCATAAAAAATAACTTGGGAGAGAAATAAATGCAAAAACTAACAAATAAAAAAAAAAAGAAAAACAAAACCAGGAATCAATACCAGGAAAAAACATCTGTCTATAATGCTTACAGTGGACCACTGAAGTGAGACCAAAGTTCAAAAATTTTGAATTGTTATTTGAATGAGAAGTATCTATAAACAATACTTATAATTTTGTTGACTGATGGGAGGGGTAAGACCAATTCCCTTTATTTCTGGGTCTCAATCAGCAATGGTTTACCACTCCAAGGTGTCTCTAGCAGCTCTTACATGGTTGGGGTAAGCAAAAAGCCCATAAGATTCCACCTTGGGGGCAGACAGTTTTAGTCTTGTAGTCCAAAGTTACTTACACTCCCAGCCCCACGGGCAAATCGTGCCCCAGTGACTAAGCCCTTCCCTCACGTATACTGCAGGTGTGTGTGTGTGTGGGGGGGGGGGGGGGCGGGTGACATTCTTTCTTTCCAAGACCTGTTCTTATTGGGCTCAGATCTTTCAGCAGGCCCTTACTCTTTTTTCCCTTCTCTGCCGCTGACACTCTTTCTTTTCTATCATTGTCAAGGAAAATCTTTGGCATGTGACTTGTCAGTGAACCACTTCCTGGGATAGGCCAAAGTGCACCACCCAAAATTCTCTCTGGGAAGGCCTAGAAGGCCGCCCAGTGGCAACTCACAAACAGTGCTTGCTGCCTGCAGTCCTTATGCTCTGAGATTGCAGTCGTAGGATGCTCCGTTTCCATAACTGAATAAATCAGTATGCTGGCACATTGTGGCCTGGGGCCCTTTGTGTTGCACATAGTCACAAGATTGTCTGGCACCAGGGCTGCAGGAATAGCTCAGTGGTTACAACACATGCCTAGCAAGCTCAAGGATTGCTGGGGATTCGATTCGCCAGCACTATATAAACTAGTCATGGTGGTGCACACTTGAAGTCCCGGCACTCACTAGAGAGTCCGAGGCAGGAGGATTATCAATAGTTCGAGGTCAGCCTGGGTTACATAGTGAATTCAGGACCAGTCTGGCCTACAGAGTGAGATCCTGTCTCAAAGAAAAAAAATTCACCATCTAAACTGCCACCATGGCTGTAATCTCCCACAGGGCTCACAACTTGTGACCCAAGGGTTGAGTGATTGGACACTTCTACTCACTCTGGCCCATAGCCTGGACAGTCTCATTCAGCTTACTGGTGATCTCTTCTACTTTTTTGTTGGTTCTCTGGTCACCATTCAGAGACATTTGTTCCTTTGATTTCCTAAACTAAGCTGCAAAGACATTCTTTTTACTAAATCTCAGATTTCTGTCTGATTCATATGAAACTGCTAGCAATCCTCCACTGCTGTCATCTCGACTCTGCCTTCTGAAATCTAATTAATTCTATGTTGGAGACTATGGCCAGAGACAGAGGTAAACAGCAATCATACCTGCAAATGTCTTTTGTCAGGATGTCAATGCAAATGTTCAAATTGAAGTAGTCAAAAGTTGAGCAGAATTTATATTTTGGTATTGCTACGGTCAACTACAATCCCCTGCAGGTTTCAAATTCATTTAATTGTAGGTGTCATTATCTTGTGTTTAGTGAACAGTCTACAGATTTCCTTTGAGGGTCTCTCTCAGTACTCGAATACTTCCCTAGCATTAGACAGCTGATGTTTATTGCCCTGTGCTAGACTTGTGTCAAATTGTGGCCTTATTCCCCTGCTTCAGTTTCACCTTTATGCAGGCTTTGGTGCCTGGACTGTTGGGGTAGGCTTTTTTAATTGTTCTTGCTTCTTATGGAAGTTACAAATGTCTTCTTGTGTATAGGAGAGTGGTTCCTGCAAAGACGATTGTTTCTTATCCTTCCCTTGTTAGTAAAAGACCAGTATTTGGCAGTAACTGGGTAACCTGGGATCATAAGTCCTTTCCTTTTTCTGAGATTGTACATTACACTCGACCCTTCACTTAGAAGCAGTGATATTTATTTAATTGGGGATATCCAGGTGTTTCTCCCACTTTTTCAAAGGCATCTGGGTTTTGTTATTGTTGTTTTGTTTTGTTTTGCTTTGTTTTGTTTTGTTTTGTTTTTGTATTTGTTTCCCCAGGAGCGGTCTCTCTTTTTCTCAGTCCTGGAGAAAGTCTCCTGCTCATGTGTAGAAAATTAAATTTTTTCATCATGTGAGGAAGTAGGTAGAGGATTGAGTCAATAGTTAGGCCTACACCTGCAATCCTTAGATGAAGGGTGAGAATGGATTACAGTCATGGACGTGGAGAGATGACACCAACACTTCTCACGAACATAAAGCAAATCATCTATGAATGAATTTAGGCTTTTTGTATGTCTGGTACTTCTAGTATGCAAAATTCTCATGCTAACTCATGTTTCCTTTTCAAAAATGTGCTAAATTTTAATTGTGTGATGACCACTTCTTTATCCAGTAATTTTTCAAGGGTAAAATAATTTTTAGTTTTAGTAATTTCTCTTCAAGAAGTGTTTGAAAATCCACTTCAAGAAGTGGATTAAAAGAATGATTGCGTACATTATTGTATTAGCCTGCCAGTGGATTTTTTAGCAAATAATTGCTTGCCTAAACTTTCTGCTTTCAAACATGTATTTTTTTTCTCTCTGCAAGAGGAAACTGTGATTTTCTTTCAGAATCCCTTGCTCTGCTTCCTTTTGTTCCTGGATCCAAACATAAATAGTAAAAATCAACCAAGCAGCATCCTTAATACTTTGCTACTTAGAAAACTTCTTCCACCAGCTTTGCACTATATTTAAATTTACCCTCCATAGAGCCTTAGGGCATAGGCATTGTAGCCACCTTCTTTACAGCGCTGTGACAAGAATGGCCATTGCTCCAGTTTCCAACTTGATCATCCCTATGCAAAACGAGTTCCCTCTCTTCTGAGCTTTCACCATAATCACCTTTACTGCTCCGTTTATGGCAATAAACGCTTTTCTAACTTTTTTTGAGTTTCCTTCTTCAAACTCTCCAAATCTCTCTTTACTACCCAACTGCAACCCTACTGTCATATTGTCAGTTTTAATTATATCAGTTACCCTCAGTATCAAAATTTTTCTATTAGCCTATTTTCTGTTTCTACGAAAAATATATGAGACTGGGTGTGATAGAACGAGACTTATTTGGCTTACATTTTTGGATGCTGAAAGTGTAATATTAGGTAGGCCTATCTATGTGGTTTAGGGTGAGGGACTCACGGCCGATGACATTACAGTGGCAAGTGCATGTACAAAAGAGGTCACATGGCAGGACAGGAAGTCAGAGAATTTAGGGACCAGGATTTTTGTTAAACAACAACTATTTTTTATAGGAAGCAACTGAGGCTCTTGGGAGCTAAGGACGCTTCTAAGGGAGGCATATTCAGTGACTGAACTGCCTTCCACGAGGGCTCACCACTTACAGTTTCACTACTTTTCAAGGTTTCCATTCTGATGACTAAGCTTCAAGCGCATGAACTTCTGGGAGACATCCTCAAGCCAAGAATATTCAAACTGTAACAGTTATCACAGGTTTTTGTTTTCATGATCATTGTGTTTAGGACATTCTCTTATGATTTTTAATTCAAAAGTGAATTTCCAATAGATTTTACTTGTTAATTCAGAGACAATAATTTGAAACAAAGTGATATGCTTTTCTATAAGAAAATTATAAGATTAATTGAGTAGTGACATATGAAATAGACAATTGGATAAAAGGAAAAGTCATTTTGGTGACAAAATTTTAAAGAGCACTTAATTAGTGGACAGCAACACAGCAAAAGATACAAGAAACTGATGGTGAATGAATGAAAAATAAAAGTAGAATAGTCTTGTGAAAACTAAGGCAGAATAAGGCTAAATCAAGGGCATCTGATTGCTAGTCATTAAATACACCAGAAAATTCAAAATGGGTGAGAATTAAAAATGCTTTAGAATCTAGGTCACCGGAACTTTTGTAAAAATTCGCTCGTGACAAAACCGAAAGCAAAAACTCATGAATATATTGCAAAGAACTTGGAAGTGCAAAACGTATGTCACCTTGTAAAGATGATGGACAGTGCAGGGAAGGACCCCATCTTTGCAAGATAAAGAATTCCTTGGGGTGGAGCAAACTAATTATAATGCTAAATGACAGAGAACAAACTGGACGCCCCTCAGAAAGTAGCGTTCATATGTGGATTAAGTCAGTACAGATTAAAACACCAGTGAAAAATCTGAACAGCATTATTTCAGCACTTTCTTAGAGAATACATGGGGCTGCGTTTCCATAAAACTTA
This sequence comes from Ctenodactylus gundi, assembly GCA_004027205.1. Classification (NCBI taxonomy): domain Eukaryota; kingdom Metazoa; phylum Chordata; class Mammalia; order Rodentia; family Ctenodactylidae; genus Ctenodactylus; species Ctenodactylus gundi. Next base: position 54,844 of record PVKB01004625.1, read on the forward strand.
TTTGAAAACAACAGTGAGCAAGCCAAAAATAATCTGTGGGCACAATTTATCAATGTCTGTCTTAGGGAATTCAAACTGGTAAGAGGAAATGTGTAGGAAGAACAAAGAGAAAGACAGCCTCATATCTTTTCTGTATGCACCCATGCTATGTGAAAATGCATTTTTCTTCCTCCCTAAATCATTCTTCAAAAATCAATCAGCTTATTGTGAGTTTTCCCTTTTCCTAATTCTATTATACCTCATTCTATTGATAATTCTAATTCTGTAAACATATTCATCTCATCTACCAAAATCTTGGAAAATGGTCATATGTCTTACTTATCTTTGATTAAGTATTTTAAGAATATAATCATGAATCTAGAAAAAATAAAAACACGTATGTGCAACAAAAATGACTTATCCTATGTCAAGTCATATTCATTCAGTTGAGACCAAATCAGCCTCACATTACTGCAGATGTGGCCTGAGGTTCACTGGGATTGTGTTGATAACTCTCTGCAAGATGAAAATGCATTTAATGCAGCCACCCTATAAATGTGGCTGAGTAGCACAGTACATGGCAGAGTATCTGTTTTTTCCCCTTGTGTTCGAGTGGCTCTCCACCATTGCCTGGTCAGCATTGGCAAGAGCACTGTAGAGACTATATCTTGCCTGAGAAAAATCAAAACTCAAAAGTTTAGATGTGGTTTTGATCAAATGTACATTCTGTTGATACCACATGACATTTGAAACTCATAAATTGAATAGTAGTACATAAGAAACTGCTAAATTTTCTTGAGTAAGGTCATGACTGTAAGAAGAGTGACAGAATATTCAAGACACAGGTGATACAGAGAGGAATCCGGAGATGGGTTAATGATGTGGACTTCAAAAGGTGGCCTCCAAAATGTCCAGGAGAGGTGAAGGTGATGACAGCAGGAGTCAAAGTCACAGATAATGTGTGAGAAGAAAAAGGCCTTCCTGTTTAAGCTCCAGGATCACTGTTGTAAATTTAAATTCGCTTTGGTTCATGAGCACAATCCACAAATTTGGATCATTCTAAATGGAGAAAATGCAGATATGGTTGAACTTGATGAAATTTCTATATGCCACCTTCTCAGAGATGAAGAATGGTGTCCCTATTAGACAGTGGGATTCTTAAAAGGTGTTAGGTAAAGTGTTGATTGATTGATGGGCAGATTCTACTTCCCTCAGGTATTTATAATTGTTTCATCCCAATTGCAATGACTGAAAAAAGAAAAAAAGAAAAAAAAAAACTTCTAGACAAACGAAGTCAGAACTTTTTTGCCATGGTAACAATTGACCAGACTAGTCTTAGTGGCAAGAAAACAGGGCAAAATGTGTCAAGTTCTGCAAAATTAGAAAATTTATTCAGTGTAAAATGTGATAAATCTTTCACATGGTATTTTTTTTATTTCTCTTGAACAGTATCTAGTAAATAGTTCCAGGCTTTCTCAGTATGAGTCTTAAAATCTCAATTCCGATGTGGCTTTCAACATTCCCAACTGTTGCCACATTTCCAGACCTTTCATTTTTCTTCGATCTTATCTCAAGACTGAAAGAAGTTTATCATATTATTAGACAACAGAGTGGAACAAAACAATACATCAAGCCCCAGTATTCAATATTGTTTTGCAGAGAAAAGCAGGTAAAATATTTTATGGTGAGAAACAGAAGAGGATGTTCCTCGTACCATATTTCAGAAATTGAAAAGAGTTAATTAGTGGTAGAGGGAATAAAGGTATATCAAATAGATTAGAAAAGAAGTAATTAAAGCAAATACTCAAATCCTAAATCCTCAGAGAAGAGATTTACTAAGCAAACATGACAAACATGCAAGAGAAAGAGAAACTTTGATGTAATCTATGAATTTAATACATATCTTAACATGTAAAACTACAGTACAAGACTCAGAGTCAAATTTTCACTCTTTTCCATATAAATTCCATCTTTTCTATTAATGTAAAGATGTGTGACAATTTAATTGTGGTGATTCATCTTGATCTCATCCATTTAGGAGAGAGTGCTCTCTCTGCCGATGGACATCTGAAACGCACATAGCCATCACTTTCAAGGAGTAGTCAAGAAAACAATCTTCGTACTCTTAAAAACTTTTTCACCTTCAATTTTGAAGATGAGTGCTTTTCAGCTATGATTTGTGAGACTGTTCTGAACTCAATTCGGCACGTTGAGCATCAAATATAGGAGTAAGTTTGTCCTGTGGTATATATAGATACAAAACACAGCTGATGTGATCATTCTGCTGCATGTTCTGTGTGATTATCACATGCCTCGTGTGGATAATATAAGACTCAGAAGGTTGAGACCACAAGAGAATGTTGCCAGTCGCTCCACGTGCGGGACCTAAAGCATCATTTGATTAGGAAAAGGAATGTGCATACCTCAGGAACAGCAGCCACAGTTATGAGCTGGAGTTTTGCTTGCTAGCCACCTACCACAGTAAGAGTCCAAGCCAAACACACAGCTAGGATCTGGAGCAGCCCAATTTTCCTCCATTTTGACTTTTAAACTTTTCCTTTTGGTTAGGTAATAAAAGATTTCTACATGTTATGTTTCTTGGGGGAAAATTGTAAAAAGATCATTATAACTCTTTAAAGCGTCTCTCTTATTCCTTTTTAGCTTGCCCCCCCCCCCCACACCCATATGTACTACAATATGTAACTAAGGAGAATTACCTTCATCTGGAACTACTTAATTGCATTTTTGTAGATCAATTTTGTCAAACTCTAAAGAAAGCTACTTTTTATAGAACTTATGATTTAATAAGGATAAGAGAATGAGTTTTATTACTGACAGCAAAGTGAAATTCTGACAGCCATGGATAATGTTTGAATTACTGATACGATAAAAGAACTTTGACTATTTGTTACATGTAGAACTCTAATGCTGAGAGGCATTGTCAGGTGGAAAACAAGGTTTGCTTATTCTATGGGTATTTTGGTTAAATGATAATAAATTGTTATATCATGCATAGATCACTATCTTTTCATTTTAAGTGAGCACATAGAATACAGTGTTTAAAAACGTTGTTTTCTTTATGCATGGACACTAAACATCAAGTTGAAGCTATCTGAGAAAATGCATTTGCGGTAATGATCTACATAGCCATTTCTCCCTCTTAAATTTGTGCAAATATGAGTAGGTTTAAAAAAAAATAAAAGGAAGCCAGGATATACAAATGGGAAAATATTTGGAATTTTTCTGAGACTAGCAAGTTATTTCAATTGGGCTGATATAAAAAAATTTTTGAAACAGAGAGGGAGAAACAAAGGTGAGTGGGTTACCCAGAAACCTCATCTTAATTATAAAGATGTAAGGCACGTTCATTGAGAATAAAGAAGACTGCAGTACCTGGAGAATTAGCAGCACTTTATGTAACATTCTATTTGAAAGACTTTTCCCCCCAGATACACAAGTACACAAGCTTTGTCCCAGTTTGTTTGACACAAAGCTTACAGAGTCAAGCCAAACTGCTCAAGACAAGAAGAAAAGCTTTGTGATGCTGAAAGAAGCAAAGTCCTTTAAAATCCTTTCACTGTTTAGGAAAAAAAAAAAAAAAAAAAAAAGGTTGCTTCTCTGAAGTCAGCCAGCTTATGCATGCTAAAATTGTCCAGTCTTACCTTCCAGGCCAAGTGCATCAGAAATCCTTGACCACTCTGCACAAAGCACTAAAGTTAAATAGAATTTTGAAAGTGGTCTTATATTTTGTTCATATTTTCCTTGAAGTTTAGGTGACAAAAGAAAATGGAAAGCTTACATCAAATTTTATTTGAGAATTTTCGAATAAAAAATTTTATCTTTCTGTGATACTGCTCTCGTGTTTAGATGGGAGTTTTTAATGGGCCAGCCAGAAAACAATAGAACAGAAAGTCATATTTTATTGTCTTCCTCAACTTCCAACTATTTATTTCAATACTGTCTCCGGTTAACTACACCTAGTCTAGGAAATAAATCAAACGCATTGCTCATCTTACATTTTTGCTGAATTTCACAAAGAGCTTTCAGCGTCTATGGAAAAATGCAGTGCCACTAAACTGAATTCTCATTACGGTTGTATCAGCTGTACCACATAATCAGACTTGAAATATTGACACCCATGCTTCATTTAATCTTCTTGTGTATCGTTACCTCCCTTAAAACTGTTGCAAGAAGGGACATGTCCAAAAGAATAGCATTATTCCTCAAATGCAGAAATTAGGACCCTGACTTTGGAGTCTTATAATCTTAACATCTTCCCAAATGTTCACAGAAAAAAAAAAAAAATCTCCTTTTGCACATTTGAATTTAGGCCAAGGCAGAAACCAGACCACATTTCTGGAACTGGTTCCTAAGATTACTAGGGAAAAAGTTGATTTCTTTTATCTGTTTAAAAGTGATATTTCTAGCTCCTCTGGAAAACGTCAGTAGTCAAAGAGAAAGGCAATAACTCATGGATGGCAATAGGAAAATTTCTTTGACTCTAACCAGTGAGTGAAGTAAAACTTCTTCAAAGTAAGACATTATGCTTCGTCTCCTCTAATAAAATATTGCTAAGTACTAAAGTCTGGCAACAGGGGGTAAAGCTGAATTTGAGAAGTACCTTTCTCCTAGCGGCTTCAGTGGACCAAAGACTTAGACCATGTGCTTCCTATAAATAACACACAGTACCTTGAATGAAATAAGACTTTGGATGAATGAGAAACTCCATGCAATGTGAATCATAAACATACTTTAGGGCTCTTTTCAAATGCTGCATGTTTAGGTATATTAATGTAGGAATGAGCTATATAGCTCCCACAAAGTGCAACTTCGCGTTGGTTTGGTGGGCAATGAGAAACCGAATTATCGAGGGATAGATTCCAATTGATAAGATCTTGTATAGATTTCTTTTTATCAATACTCATAATGCATATGAATCTATAGTTTTCTATTTTTGCAATTTCTGCCTGGTTTTGATATAGTTAAATGAGCTTCATAAAATGAGTAAAGAATCATTACTTTCCTTTTTATTTCCTGGATGATATCGTATATAATTGAGGTATTGTTGTTTCGGTAAAGTTAAAAGCAAATTAACCAAGCTGGGTGTAGTGACACGTCTGTCATCCCAGCACTGGCGAGGTGGAGGCAGGAGGATTGCTGTGATTTCAAGGCCGGCCTGGGCTACAGAGCTACAGAGTAAGACCTTATCTCAAAAAATTTTTTTAAATTAAAAAAGCAAAGTTATCAGTTACATTGTGTTTAAATATAAATTCATGTTTTTGCAAATATGAGACTATGCTCATTATATATTTCTAAGTAATATTAAGTATATTAAGTCATTTGTGTCCTTAAGGTATTTTCTGGCATACATTTGCTTAAGATAATCTCATGCTGTCTTTTTAAATAATTGAAGAATGTATATCATATCACCTGCACTATTTATGATGGAGATTATTTTCCTCATGCTTCGTGAGCTTGGTGAGAGGATTACTTGTTTTGTTGATCTCAAAGAATCACCATTTGGAGTATTTTTTATTTTTCTTTGTTTTTCGTATCACTAGTTTTTGTTCTTTTTTTTTTCTTTCCTCTGTTAATTCCTGGTGTAGCCTGTTACTATTTTCCCAGTATACAGGAGCTAGAAAATCGATTTTATTATTTGCTTCATTTCTAATATAGCATACAGTTGCTCTCAGAATCCCTCTGCATACAGATTCAGCCAATTCTATCACACAGTGAAATATTCACATGTTGTGTTACCATATTTCAGGTAGGTGTGAATTTCTCTGTTATAGTTCAGTTTTCACGAGTTCTCTTCATCAATTTTGAAGTTATCTTTTAAAGAACAAACATGTTTGAATCTTACTATGTCAAAATAATATAGGCATTTCCACTTTCTTTTAATTAGTGTTTGCATGGTATGTCTTTTTTACCATCCTTCTGCTTCTGAGCTAATTTTTATATTTATATCAAAAAAGTATACAGCTGGAACTTGCCTTTAAACTTTTTGACAATCGTCCTTTAATTAGGATTTGGAACATTTACTTTTAAAGTAGTTTCATGGACCTCATAAGCTTATAATTACGACTTTGCGATTTGTTTGTTATTTGTCCTTTCCTTTGTCCCCTTTGGCCTTATTTTCTGTAATTTTAAGGATCATGTATTTTATTGTGCCAGTTTATACTCTTTATTGACTTATTAGATGTTAATTTTTGTGACTTCTTTTTAAGATGGATTTTTGAATAGAAAAGTACAATTGTCCCTCTGTATTTATATAATACAAATAACTTGACTTCACATACAGAAAACTCTAAAATTCCCAAGAAACAATTCAATTAATAGGTAAATTCTATGAATTCACAAGATGCAAAATCAATGTGCAAAAAACCAGCAGTTATGTTTCCATATGCTATCAATAAAACTACCTGAAAAAAAATTGAGACAATAATCCCACTTGTTACAGCAGCTTAAGGAACAAAACACTTGGGAATCAATAAAGTGAAATTCGACAAACCAGAAATTATAAATTATTGATCAAATAAACTGAGGAAGACAAAGAGATCTAACTTTCATATATTGAAGAATTAAAATTATTAAAATCTCATGCTGTGCAAAGCAATCTATAAATATAAAAAGATCTGCATTGATGGCATTTTTGAGTGTACATAGAATCACAAAACGCCTCAAATAGCCAAAGCCATCTTGAAACACAAGAATAAAGCTGGAGGCAATGCATTTCATGGTTTCAAATTATTTAACAAAGCTGTAGTCATCAAATACCATAATGACCCTGGCATAAAAACAAAGAGCAGTGAAATGGAGTAACGCATAGAGAAAATTCATGCATATGCAATCCGGTAATGTCGGACAACAACATGCAGAACATGTATTCTGTTCAGAAGTGATTTGGGGAAAACTGGATGTCTACATTCAAGGGTATAGAATTGGACCCTTATTACTACCACACACACGCACGCATGCACACACACACACACACACACACACACCAACTTAAAATAGATTGAAGCCTTAAATGGAAGACCAAAAACAATAAAACTCCTAGAAGAAAATAAAAAGGAAAAACGCTCTCTGACCTGTACTTTGGCAATGGTTTTTGTATAAGATACAAAAAAAAAAATAAAATAAAATAAAATAAAAAACCCCACTGGCAACAAAAGCAAACCAAAGCAAAGGATTTTATACCAAACTGAATGTTTTTGCACATTAAAGAAATCAATAAAGTCAAATGCCTACCTAAAAAAATAGGAAATAAATATTTACAAACAACATATATGGCAACAGATATAAATCTAAGATACTAGGAATTACTCAAATCTAAGTGCAAAAAAATAATTTAAACCAAAAAAGGTCATGTGACAAGAATAGGTATGTCTCTAAAGAAAAGATAAATACCCAAAAGATCTGTGAGGACACATACCTGATGTTGACTTCTCAACATCAAGACAATTAAATTTTCTTCCTTAATCACCAGTGACATACAAATCAATCCCACTATCAGGTATCATCCCACACCTGTTGGGACGGCTACTGTTAAAAACATACAGACAATGAATACATAGAAATGTTGGTTAGGACGGTGAAAATGGAACGCTGGCAACCTGCTGCATTGGTGAATCCTTATCCTTAAATTAAACGCATTGAATAGCTTCCCTTATATGTGTAAGTGTTTTTGTTTTCAGATCATACATGTTTAAAAATGATTTTTAAAAGAGACGAAGGTACAAAAATTTGGGCTTTTGAAAAATATATATTTATAAATACATGATAAAAACATTTATTTTGTTTTGACATATCTACACATCAACAATAACATGCAATGTACAGAAAACATTGATTCTAAACTAACAACACTATAATCTATCCTAATGAATTTATTGAACTGTAAGACTTCAGAAGATCTTCTACACATGTGAATAAAAAATGCAAGTAGGAAAAATTCATTTGTCTGGCATCAGACATTTCTACAGAAACATTTAATACTATGACACACTAAAGGACTATGAATAAGATGATAGACAAAGAAAATCAAACTCAAAAGCAATACTCAGTCAAATTATTCTTTTTGATTAGATGAAACAGACAAGCAGACTTTCTTATGAGTTCGTCCTATAGTAAACGTGTTTTACAATAAACAGTAGCTTGTGCAAAATATGTGACTGTAGGTTTGAGATACATTTTAATTGAATGTAGACAAGAAAATTATATGATTTTGTGGTATCAAAAAGATGTTTGTCACAAAACCATCTGTGCATCAATTGTATTGATTCATCTTAATTTGTAGTTTGGTAGAAATAAATTAATTTGAGGTATAACATTTTATTAAATTAGAATACGCAGCATGATCCCATTCTTGTATTTTCTCTTGATATCCAGAAGTATTGTGTGTGCACTCCAATAATTATTCATTAAATTTCTCCTTGTTTTATGCTACTTGAGTTTTTATACTGGGCACGTATTATGTTTTTAAAACTTTGCAGAATTTTTTTTTTATGATACAATGGCATTTGTTCAAATGGAAAAACAGTCCTTAGGTACATGTGCTACCATGCCTATACTCATACTCGGTCAACCAAACTTGCTCACAGAAGATTAACCACAGAACAGTGATAGAACTGTGCAGTGGTATACATTTATTTATCTAAAATAATGCTGTTGGGTTGGAGGAATAGCATAGTAGTTAGATAGCTTGCCTAGCAAGCAAAAGGCCCTGAGTTCAGTTCCCCAGTACCACATAAGCACTCCTCAAATCCCAGCACTCAGGAGGCTGAGGCAGGAGATTGCCTTGTGTTTGAGGCCAGCCGGAGCTGTCCAGTAAGTTCAGGATTGGCCTGGACTACTGGGCAAGTCTTGTCCTAAAAATCAAAAAACAAAAACAAAACAGAAAAAAGAAATAATTCTGTTGTAGCTCAAGACACACACACTGGAGAACAGAAAGTCCATCTCCTGAGAACAGCTGGTGGTGCGGGCTGTGATCCCAGAACTCCGGGAAGCCGAGACAAGAGAGTCACAAGTATGAGCCCAGCTCGGGTAACTTAATGACTTAGTTTGACTCTGTCTCCTAATCAAAATAAAAAATAGGCTGAGGATGTAGCTCATTGTGAAAGCTCAGGGCTCAGTCCTTGCTACATAAAAAAATAGTGTATATATGTATATATGCATATATATGTGTATACACCCACATAAACAGAGAGAGCACAGAGAGAGATAGAGAGACAGAGAGAGACAGTGGCCACATATTAACAAGTTGAGTAAAATGCATCCAATAATATATACATATAGAATTAAAAATAGAATGTGAATCACAGATTTTTTACAATTTCTTGACAGGAAAGGTACAGTTTGGTACCCATGTTTCATATGAGAAATCATAGCATAAAGAGTCTAATGATAAAAACTAATGAATGCATGATACAAATCAAGGTTTCCTATTCCCGAGTCAATATTTTCTTAATATTAATAACTGCACTGAAAACTCCCATTTTCCCAATGTATGTGATAAACAAACTGGTGGTATGTTTGTTAGTATAAATTTCTGGCTGTTCTAGACAATGTCTACTTACATGAAAGAATATTAGCAAATTTAAGAATCATGAAACTGATGTTTTTGATATTAAGGGGACTATCCATCCATTAGAGGTTTCTCTTATTTACAAAAATATTATGCAAAATTTGATTAAAACTGACCCTCAATATCAAGGACAATCTTTTTACATGCTAAAATAGTCATAGAGATCCAAGCACTTTAACACTAACTGAAAGGCACTAATTGCTTTAATGAAAGAAGAGGACTTGAATTCTAATGATCATTTTTGAAAAGGAATGTCTCAAATTTTAATCAAGTCATTTATCACTGATAACATTAGCCTATGTACTTCTCATATTTCCAAAAAGATATAAAGAAGCTCCAGCTCAAATGGCTCTTACTAAGCAGGCCTTAAGTTTTAGCACCTAAAGTTCATTAAATAGTCAAAATCTTAAATTTGCGTGCACAGGCCAATTGACATAGGACTTCTGTTTATTAAAGTGGCTTCAGTGTATATCAATATACCCTTATTAGTCCAGTAATTTTCATTCACTTGTAGAACTAATGAATAAAAAACAGGTTTCTCAATAATTCAATGAACTCGTAATAAGCCTTCTTTAAAATTCGGAATTTTAAAGCTATTTTTTTTCTGTACTTATGATTGAATGCGGGGCTTTCACACTGACCTACATCCTAGTCGTTTTTTTACTACTTTGGTGAGACAGGGTCTTACTAAATTCCAAGATGGCTCAGAGTGGGCTCAAATTTGTGATCACTCTGCTTCAGCCTCTCAAAGTGCTGGAATTGCAGGCCTGTGCTACTGGGTTGGGTTAGTCCTAGCTTCCTACAGGCTATTACCTCATGCTGGAGGAACAAAGAAACTCCAAGCTCTCCCACCTCACAATCCTGATACCGACAGAACTCCCAAAACTCAAGTCACAGCATTTACCTCAGCTTGCAAGCCCACAGTCTGCTTGAATCTACACATGCCTGTTTCTTGGGTTTTGTTCTATTGAACCATTTCTCCTATAAACTATATCAGTGCTGTGGGTTTGAGGGAAGGCAGACTGAAAATAGCTATCTTCCAGGTCTTGGCCGCAATGCAAATAAGTGAAGTTCTTATTTTACCATGGTTTCTCTTTTTATTCACCAGACTTCTAAAAAGTACAGGCATCAGAGTCCAGTCTGTGGGTTCTCCAGTGTGACCAGAGTCCTCAGTCCCAGGCTCAACTGTTCACTCTGGACAGATTTGCACTTCAGTTTCTGAGTCAGCAAACATTCACACTTGTCTTCTATTTATTAAATACAGTCTCTGCCTTAGACAGAAAGAATATTCTGCAATTCTAAATGAAAAGATGAGTGATTTGAATCAACTTTTGTTCTTTACCTTTTTATTTAGCTTCTAAACATTTTAAATTTTCAGTCAATAATTTGTGTCATTTTCTTCTATGACAGATGCAACTTTTTTCCATCACCATTTCATGAAAAAAATGGAATATGTTCCTTATGATTCTTTTTATATATTAAATGATTTGTGTCCATTTCAAATTTCAAAATTCCCAACTACTTTCCAGTGCAACTTAATTCTTGCTTGTTACCATTTCTAACTATAATTTAAAAATAAGGAGTCTCTTACCTGTATTTAAGAAATTGTTCTAGGAATCTTGCCACTCAAGAAAAATAAAAATAAAAAGATAATTTGGGACTTTCTTGTGTGTGGTACTGACGAGCTAATCTCCATTCTATCCATTAAGTGATCATAGCTTAATGTTTACATTATGTGGTATAACAAGACTAGCCGTGAGTGACAGATGTTGTTAAATTATGTAAATCTCAAGATAAGTTTCTCTGGTAATATGATCAGAATAACAAGCAATGGTTTGCTTAAGAACCCATGACAAATGCCACAGAATATAAGAAGGAGTGCTGCTTAAATTCCTTCTATGAGAAAAATCAATAGGAATATTTTGTGTAATACATACATGCATAATTCTTACATGGAGTTTTACTCCTTTTGTTTTAAAGAGTTGTTGGCTGCATATTCAAAAGGGCTTAAAGACTAAGAAAATCTGCATCACAACAGCAAAACCTAGGCACAGGAGGAGGGAGCAGATGTAGGCCTTGAAGAAACCACATGTGCATTTTACAGTTCTTGTAATACAACACATGCGCACATGCACGCACGCACACACACTCACACACACACACACACACACACATACATACACGCACACTGAGGACAAGGAATGTTAGAAAAGGTGAAAGTGGAAAGCCAACTGAGAGCGCTATCGACAAGCGCTAGGTAATCTTTTACCTAGGCAGGTACCATAGCTACCTACGATGTGTGATATGAATGGTCCTAAAAGGTAGCTGTCTTAGTTACTTTTTCATTGCTGTGACTCAACACCCGACATCCACAAACTCAAGAAAGGAAAGGTTTATTTTAGCTCACAGTCTCGAAGGTCACAGTCCATTCACGGGTGGCCAGCAACAATCCAAGTACATGGCAGAGAGAGAGGTGGAGGCAGCTTCCCCGGACAAACAGGAAGACAAGCTGAGGCTAGTTGAGACTAGTCCCCGTCCTCCAGAAAGGCAGATGCAGCTTACGTATCCTTTCAGGTCTCCACCCAGTAACCAGTCCCTCCTGCAACCAGGTATGGCCACTACACACCATTAATCCTAACTTAACTGCAATCCACCCCTCCAGACCAGACCCCAATCCACCAACATCACATGGTTCCATAGACAATTCATAACATTAAAATACATGAGACTTGGGGGACACTCCAGATCCTAACCACAACAGTAGCTCTAACCCTCTGAGCAAAAATGTGTCCCCGAAAATGCCTACAATGTTTGGTATTAACTCTAGTTACTTATAGATTAAGAGAAAATTGGTAACTATAACATAGTTAGAATAGTAGACTGAAAAATTACCCACCCCAGATTCATAAATCCTGGGACCTGTGAATACCAACATATATGGCACAATGGACTTGGAGACATGTTTCAATGAGGATTTTGAGATCATTAATTTATCAAAATTCTTAATTCTCGATACTAATTTAGAGAAATCCCTTAATACACAAAAATTCTTCTGTGTTACCTAGGTTGCTCCTATATATGATTCATAGTATCTTTATGAAGGGGAAGTAGAGGTAGATTGAGCTATAGACCTCAGAAGAAGGCAATGTAACTATTAAAAGACTTGAGGATACTGTGTGACTCCTAAAACTAAGAGGGGCTAGGAACCAAGATGTGCAATTCTGGTCCCTGGAGAAGGAAGGAAGTACATATTTCCTACTCCCACTGGAGACAGAGCAGCCTAGATCTCCAGATAAGAGGTGTCTTTTTTAAGCCATCAAGTTTATAGAAACTTATTAGAGCAATGATAAGAAACTGGTGCAGTTAGTAACCACGTGGGTTGTTTGACCACTTGAATCTTACACATCCCTGCATTTTGACTGGGAATTGTGTTAGGAGGCAGGAATCTATGCAGATATCAATAGGTAAACACTCTACAGTGAGAGGAAGACTGATTTAAAGGAGATGGAAGATTAGATAATAGGTAATTGAATAGACCTATACCACAATTTTTTCTATAACTTCTTAATTTTGTTTACCTTGTTTAATTTTGTTATAACAAAGCATTTGTATATTTGAGCACATAATATCAATGAAGTAAGCAATATCTGACTTAATGGTGGGCAGCCTTTGTAAGAAGAATGCAAAATATCAATGTAGCAGACTTTCTTTTAAAAACTGTGTAAAAACAACATAGCCACATAATACGTTCATACGTCTCCTTTTCATTTGTGCCAGAAATAAATGCCTCCTACTATCCAAAATATTTCTCATCTGATTCTTGTATATTTATAAAAGTATACAAAACAAAAAAAATATTAGTTTAATGAGAACTAATGATCTTGTTATAAGGTGAGATGTAATCTAATAGTCTAAATATATCACATTGGCTAGGCAGCTTAGGATAACATACTCCTACCTACTTACATATTTCATGCACTTATACTAAATACTTATTTAGGCCAACATATCAGAAATATAGTGTAATAAAGTCTGTAAAGGGAAGATGCTGAATTGATATAATTAAACAAATTCACCATGAAAGATTCCTGCAAGAGGGAAGATTGAAGACGTGTTATAAACAAAAGACCATCATGGATTCACAGAGGAAAACAGACACTTCTGCAGTCATTGGATTCAGGGACAAAAAGGAAAGCCATAGTGTCCCAAAGGGCCGGGACTTTCCCCTCAAGCCGATATGAAGTAATAATGGAAGTGACACCTCTATGGTTGAAACTGGATATAGAAAGCAGAATCTGAGTACATTTCAAACCCCATTATGGTACTTTGTTTAATGGCAAGCGTGAAACACCCCTGCTAAATCATTCCTGGCATAATCAATGTACTCACTGCCGTGTCTAACTGCATTTTCATAAGTTTGCTGCCTTAGCACATTTCCAGAGTTATTTCCTTCTCTCCTTCACCAACTCTCTCCTAAAATGCTCTGGTAATCATCCTTTACTGAACTTGAAGGCTGTGTCCTCTTCCGAATGTTCGTCTACGCCGATGGCCTTCTGAGTTTAATGGCTTGTAATTACTGTTCCCTCTTTAAACTGTGTAACTTCTGTAACTGAAAAAGTAAGCAGTATTCTGCCGAAATCCTTCCCTCTAGGAGAAAGGAGAAAGTGAAGCAAGGTTATTGGTCTCCACGCCGAAGAGACAGAGACTGACAAAGCCGATTCATCCCCGTGTCTGCAGGATTGAATTAAAGGCACAAGCCAAGGCTTTCCCTGAGCCTTGACCTGGCTGGGGCATTGTGAAATAACCTTATTCCTCATCTGTGTCAGATGAAGCAGGGTCATTGGGAGTGTGAGCCAAATTTAGGCTATTTATTTCCGTTAATACAATCAATTATTATGACAGTTCATCAAGGTTGGGAGTGAGTGAAATTCCTCAGGATGCTTAATCTATAAGAATTCTATTACATGTGGCTCTATAGATGAGTGTCAGCACACTAGTATTCAAACACTCTTGACCTCAGCACATATAAATAAATCCAAATGTAAATATCAGTCAATCAGTTAATACATATCATATGTCAAACTCACACACAATTTCTGTAATGTTCAGGTAGTTCCTCTAGCAATAAGGAAAAGAGTTTGCAAAAATACTGGGACATGTGGTTGGGCATGAGTGTGAGATTCGTGGTTAATAAGCAAATATGCTAAAAATAACTTTTTGTGTGACTAAGATAAAGGATAAGCTTAAATATCACTGACAGTTTTTTAACTTTTTTGTGACACTGGCGATTAAGCCCAGGCCCTTCACACTAAACTGAATCCCCAGCCAATTTTGATTTTTAGTTTTAAAACAGATTATCACTAAGTTGCTAAATTTCCCATGATGGGTTTGAATTGGCGATCCTCCTGTCTCAGCCTTCCAGAGTTCTAGGATCACAGGCCTGTATGAGCAGCTAAGATATTTGAAAGAATAAAAACTGTACAGAAGAATAAAATATTTTTCTGAACTTTCACATTTGAATTAATTTTGATAATAAACTACCTTACATAAAGAAATTATAAATATTCAATATTAACCAAAGATAACTTTAGTACACTTAGTATATCTCGCATGTTTTTGTACACATGACTGACTTAAGAGAATTAATACCTTTTGCTAGCCAAGTATGCAACAAAGTGCAATTTTCACGATAGTGTAGAAATTAAAAATTCTAAATTTAGAATCTTTCACTCAATGAATAGATCTAAAATAGTTCGTGCTATGGCCTGGATGGGAGTGCCCACAAAAGCCTCACGTATTTGAAACCAGGTGTTGTTGGGAATTGGGGTCTGCCTGAAAGAGGCAGATGCTTGGTGCTTGACCTGACAGGATTGTGTCAGCTTGTTAAGATTAGGAGGTGCGTGGGACATAACTTTCAGGTGTGCGTTATTGACGTGTGGACCAGAAAGTGAAGGAAGAGCACCTAAAACAGTAGGCGTATGTGGGGGGGGGGGGGTCACTGGGGTGGCAGCTTGAATTAAATAAGGGAAGGAAAAAGAAACATTGTTACAGTTTTGTTTTGTTTTGTTTTTTGTCCCCCCCCCACCCCGCCCCCGGGAAAGCACTAACCTTGCCTGATTGTCTAACCATCTACTTGTTCCTTCTTGACTCAGATTTCTGTCTGCAATGGCGTGAGCATCTCTCTCGTCTCTGCCATGTACTTCTGCCATTGGCTGCGTGTTAGTGGATTGTATGAGACCTTCTAAGACTGTAAGCTAAAATAAACCTTTCCTCCCTTAAGAGATGTAGATGTCAGGTATTTTGTCCCAGCAAAGAGAAAAGTACCCAAAGCCCTTTGCTTCTATAGTTCAAACTGTCTATGAGCAGAAATTTTCTTTCTCTAGCATTGATCCATTTTTTTTTTTTTTTGTATTAGTAGTAGTGCGAGTACTAGTCCTACTAGTCACAGTAGTGGTAGTAATAGTAGTACTCATGGAACTGAACAGATTCAATTTTATCTTTAACAGAAACTACTTGGAAAGCATAGCTGATTCCCTGGACCTACAACTCTGGACCCCCTGCAGTGTACACACCATGCCAGCTTGTAATGACTAAGTGTGGAATGGGGATTCACAGAGACCAACAGAATCTCCGGCACCTGAGAATTCCAAGCGACCTGTTTCTGTTTGATCTGCGGTTCCCCTGGGCACATCTTCGGTTAGCAGTACCCCCGCTTAGGCTGGCTGGAACTTTCTTGGGTGTCAGCTTCCCTCCGACGCTCTTTGACTCAGCTCATCCTGTTGCCACTTGCGGTTGGGGTGCACAGTGTCTCCCAGCGACTCCTACTCCAGTTCTCTTTCTTCTGCCAGTTTTTTTTCCATACCCCCTTTGGTCTCATCATTTCTTCTTCCGTTCTCAAATAAGGAAACGGATTGGGTGACCCCCAAGTTAGTTTTGACAGGAAACTTGGCCCCCTGGGGTGATAGCATTTGGAGGTACTATGGAATCTTAAAGAGGTAGAGCTAGTCCTTGGGTAGGCAGGAGGTAGTTCTCCAGTGATTTCTTGGTTACTCACACACAAGAGGGCTGTCACAAAAGGAGCAGTCCTGGCCCCTCCCACTTTCTCTGCTCTGTGCATGGAGATATAACTGACCTGCTCCTGTTTGCAGTCCCAAAGTTGCTATTGGTCATGAATTGGCAGAGTCAAGGAGTATCCCTGTTGAATCTGTGCCATGCTGTTTAGACATTTACCCTCCAATGCTGAGTTTTAAAAACTATCTTTCCCATATAGGAGCTTGTGTCCTTTATTTCTTTATAGTGATGAAAATCTAACACACATAAGCAAATTAAATTCCTAATGAGTACACTGTGTCTCTTTCTTGACATTGTATCTTTAAATTAGAACCAATCCCAACTGCGTCACCTTTCACTGTCCTTATGTACTCTAATCAGCATTACGCAGTGTTGTGTGAACAGCGTTTCTGAGGGAAGCATGAACACCAACATCTAGCCACCCTGGATAGGGCACTGCAAACTGGCCAAAGTAACAATTCCACGGCATCCAACTCAGTGAGCTGATGAGTCCACAGGCCTTTTGGGGAGTCAGAAGGCAGCGACATCACTGTAAAGCCCACTGCAGCGTGAATAGCGACTCCAGAAATGCCACACTACTTCCCAGACTTGCCTTCTGGTCAGCCCTTGCATCTCTGCTCTCTGTCCCCCGCAGGTCTCCTCTCTTGCTCCTGGCACTTTCCTCACTCACTATATCCCTTTGGCCTCAGTGCCCTTACACATCCCACGGCCGCAATGCAGCCTGGCAGAAGGCACCTGCCACATGCTGGAGAGTATGCGCCAGGAGCCACCCCTTTAGACCAGAACCACATGCGCGGCTACACGCCCCCCAGAGGGTTGGCGGGGATACTGGCGCTGAGGGGGTCTACTAGTGGTCTACGTAGGGACTCCCACTAAGGTCACCTGTGAATTGTTCCTCTTCCCTCGGAGAGGGTCCATGACGACTTGCCATACAACATGTAGACATTTTCAAAAATCTGTTTGATATCTTCCCTGTGATTCTCAGAGGGAAAGAAAATAAGTGCTCTTCCCAGTTCCAAAGTGTTTCACTTGTTTTCCACAAATGGAAATCTTAATTCTTCCATGAAATATTTACTGATAACATGAAAAATAATTTTCCAATTTCTATTTTTATATGACTTAAGAGTTTGTATAATAAAATCTGACAACTTGCAAATTTTCAGCTTGTGAATTAATTTTTTATTTTATTTATAAAATTCATTACAGCCAGATTTGATTTCATTTTTAAACAGTATGCTCAAAGTCTCTTTTTCATAATAAATGGATAAGAAAAATGTAGTGTGTGTGTGTGTGTGTGTGTGTGTGTGTGTGTGTGAGTGCGCGCGCGCACGTGCGTGCAAACAACGAAGTACTCTTCTGCCATGAAGAATAAATTTGAGTCATCGCGGAAAAATGGGTGCCTCTTGACACCATCATACTAAGTGAATAAGTCAGACACAGAAAGCTAATTATTACATGGTTGTCCTTATATGAGACACCCAAAATATAAGTAATTGAAAGAACAAATGTTAAAGAGAGCTGACAGAACGTAGGTAGGTAGACATCATGGAAATGGTAAGAAAATCTGGTAGAAGGAAAAGTTGGTGCTACGGTTTGGATCTTGTATTTGGAACAATGTGTTACTGAGAGGTAGGGCCTGCCTGAAAGGGTTGGGCGAGTACGATCTGACCTGGAAGGATTGGGGAAGATTCTTGAGATTGGGGATTGCCTAGGGCAGAGATTTCAGGTGTTGGTTTATTGATTTGTGAACCAGTAAATAAGGGAGGGGCAGCGAGCAGCTTAAATTACTCTACGGAAGGAAGAAAAAAAATCCTGTTGCAGCTTCTTCCTGGGAAAGCTCACCAGCTTGCTCCCGCTTCATTGGGCTTCCGTTTGCAATGGAGTGAGCGCTCTCCAGCCTCCCCCAGGTGCCATTACTCTTGCCAGCTGATCCACGAATGGACTATGCGTGTGAGAGACCTTCTGAAACTGCTAGCTAAATGAATCTTTCCTCCCGTGAAGTGTGGATAATGAGCATGATGTCACAGCAAAAGACGAGTAAGCAACACAGATGAGAGGGCAGGAAGGGGAAAGGAAGTAAGTACAAATGATTACGATGTGAGACCCATGTGCACCAATGACCTAAGGTAAATCTAAGCGTTATGTATCACAAACACATATTAGCAGGAAGAATAATTTGGGGGAAAAATAAAATATTTTTAGAAAAATGGTCTTTAACTCAACGACAATTCATTTTTACCATAGGAAAATCAGAAAATCTGTAAAATCACAAAGTAGAAAATAATTCCTAATCTTGTTATTCACGGTTAATTACTATTGATTTCTATTTTATAAGCATCTAGTGATTTTTTACACATGCATAATACATAATACAGTCACACAAAAGGTGGCATTTACACAGAGATATTTAGAATTATGTGTAACTGACATTTTCTTGAAGTTATATTAGCATTTAAGGATTAAAAATATGAGATATAGCACTAAGATTCATGAACCATTTTAATAGTATAGCAATGTTTCTTTTTAAAAATAAATGATTATACAAAATGTATTCTTATGCAAACATCTTTGATGTTACTCTCAAGATCAATTTCTAGAATTCTAAATCAAATTTCTTTATATAGTATCATACTCATATGTTTTCAGAATGTATATTACTAGAAAAGTTATGTCAACTTAAGTAATTGTAGTCTCTCAAGACTACTTTTTTCAATTTTGTACAGTGTTTCTGTTTATATGATTTTTATTAATTATTCTGCTTTCAGCACGCAAGTGGGAGGGGAAGGAAAATGGCCTGTGGAGGCATTCAGACATGGGTCTGTTGTTCTAGTTGAATTTGATACATTTTCTAGTATATAGTATGTGTTTAGAAATCCTAGTTCTTATTAGCATATATCTTAAATATTTTTTCTCATTAAGTGAGTCTTCATGTTTGTATTCTAATTGTCGTCTATGAGGTGTTTGTCAATCAGACACACAGTATCAATAATTTTGTCTAATGTCAAGCTTCACTGATAATCTTAAGGACATAGGTGCTGGCAAGACACTGGCAAAGCATGAACAATTTGTGGGTCCCGAGTGTCACTCTTCAAGTTCTTCTTTATTGTATAATGTTCTGCTCTCACCCATGAGGTCTGTAAGTTAAACAACCAGGACATTATTTACTCAATAGGAAGCGATTTTGACTATGAAAGACTCGCAATCTACACTATTATGTAACTGATACGACATTTTCCAGAGCGATATAGCCTTCAGTGCATAAATTCCAGTTTTGACCTGAAGTATTCCTAGATACCTTGAGTGTATCCCACTAAAAATATCTCATAGGCTCTCTGCCAGGGGACAACGTGCTTCTGAAAGAGTCTGTTACTGATAGATATATTTACTAAGACACTGGGCAAACTTCCATTAGTGCAACAAATACCTGAGATAAATAAACTTATAAACTCAAAGGTTTACTTCAGCTTACAGCTTTGAAGGTGTTAGCTCTGTTGCTTTGGACCCATTGTAACACAGTATGACACGGAAGGAGCACATGGCAGAAGAAACCTGTTGGCTGTGACATGGTGTGAAATTACAGCAGGGGAGCCTCAGCTGCCATGATCCACAATAAGCCCACACTCTTAATGATCTAAGTCCTCCCATGAAGCCCTAGGTCTTAGATATTTCTCCACTGTCCAATAGTACCAAGCTGAGGTCCACATTTTCAACACCTTGGCACTTGGGGTCATACAAGACCCAATCTATAGAACAGATATCTAAGTGTATTGTTGCTATTCCAATCAGTAGACATTCTTGGTAAAATAAAAAAAAGAACTTTGTCATACACACACTATCAATAACATCCTCCAGGATTGTCACTTTCTTTTGAATATTACTAGTATTTTTTGACCAACAGAAGTGTCTGTTTGAATGGCAGCTGTTTTGCATTATTCTAACCTATAATTGATTTTTAAGGAATTTAGCTTTACAGGTCATAATTAGATAGTCATTCGTTCTTTAAAAACTTAAATGAATATTAAACTATTTTGTAAAACTTACATTTAAAAGTTATAAAATGTGAGATTAAGATCTTCAAAAATTTATTTCCAGCAATTTAGCCAATTATCACAGCATAATTTAACAAGTGAAACAGTTTTTGTTCTCATTTATTTATAAAATAAAACTATCAGATCGTAACCACTCACCATATATAATTAATCCATTTCGTGATTTTGCAGTGCCTGTGATGTGTCTTTCCTCACAGGTGCTCTTGTCTTCTCTTCACCCTACAAGATCGGATTTGCCCTCCCTCGGCCACTTCCTTTTCCTTTAGTTACAAGGTGTCCTTTGTTGATTTTTTCTATTCATAATTATAGATGAAGTTTTGGTTCAAGTTGTTCAGCACACCCTGAAATCCAGCTGACTTTTTGATTAAAGTTGAATTACTTAAACACATTATTTTGAAAAGGAGTTTTTCATTCTTCTGCCTTAGTGTCTAGGATGTGGTATATCTCTGTTGACACAACTGTTTTTGTATTTATTAGAAAAATTTTGAATTTCCTTAAATATACTCTATCCATATGTTTTTAATTTTTTTCTTTATCTTTTTTGTCTTGGCTCTTATGAATGGTATATTTTCCATTGTAGTTCATAGATGGCTATCAGATACTGTCATAGGTATAATTTTATATAGGATATCTATATATATATTTGGTAAATGTTTTAAACATACCCTTTGTCAGGTCATACCCCAGAACAACTCTGTGGAAGGAGCAAGAGTATTTTCGTCTTTCTTTTATGTCCTAAGACAACATGAAAATTGTCTATGATTTCAAAGTTTCAGTTAAATTTTATTCATTTAATTCAATACATAAAATTAAAAGAAAATGACAGTGACATACACCTGTAATCCTTACTCATGCTGAGTCTGGGTGATTGAGAACAGCTCAATAAAGTTAGGTAGACCCTATCTCAAAATAAAAATACACTGAAAAAATTCAGGGTGTAGGGCATTGGTATTGGACTTTGTGCTCAATTACCAGTACCAACATTTTATGGTAGCTTTTTCAGCATTTATTATGCTTATTCTTCCATGCCAGATGATTTTTTTTTTCAATTCAACGGGCCTGGCAGCACTCTTGGAGGCTGAATCAGGACAATCACAAGTTCGAGCCCAGCCTGGGCAACTTAGCAATTTAGTGAAACTGTCTCAAAATTAAAAAAAAAAAATTGCTAGGAATGTAACTCAAAATGAAGACCCTGTGCTCTTCAATTCTTAATAGCACACGTACAAAAAAAGTTCCTAGTATATTACATGCATAACGCACAATGGTTACATTAAGCTTGAGAATTTGGTGCGTGTATATATTGCATCAACTTCACACTCCTTTGTTACCCTCCTGCCCCAACCCTCATCTCTCTTGACTCAGAAAATCTCACCCAATTGGCTGTATTATTTATTTGTATTCTGTGTTTCTCATGTTAGAGGAACCAAATAATATTTAACTTTCTGAATCTGAATCAAATTGCCAAGCTTGATAGTCTTAAGTTATATTCATTTACCTGAAAATGATTCAAATCTTTTGATTTTTTTGTTATAGTAGTATTCTATTGGACATATATACCTCAATTTTGTTTCCATTGGTCTATTCTGGCATCTTTCAGAATAATCTCATTTTAATAGCTCCTTAAATATTAAATATCTAGAAATGAACCTAACTTAGGAAGTGAAGGACTTCTACAACAAAAACTATATTATTCTGAAAAAAGAAATTGAAGAGGACATTAGAATATGGAAAGTTGTCCCCTGTTCCTGGATAGGCAGAATTACTATTGTCAAAATAGCTACATTGCCAAAGATTAATACACAAATTCAAAGCAATTCCTATCAAAATACCAACAATATTTTTCACAGAACTTGAAAAAAATCCTAAAATTCATATGCAATCAAAAGAGATTCAAGTAGCCAAAGAAATCCTGACCAACAAGACAAAAGCAGGTGGCATTACAATTCCAGTCACCAAATTAAATTATAAAGCAACAGTGATAAAAAAATCACATTGGCAGAAAAGCAGACAAGTTGACCAATGGAACAGAACTGAGATGTGCAGACAACCTCAAGATCATCAGCTGTCTAATCTTTGACAAATGGGACCAAAACCACACTGGAAAATGGTGGCCTCTTTCATTAATGATACTAGGAGAACTGGTTATCCTCATGGACAAGAATGAATCTAGACGCATACCTATTGCCACACACTAAAATCAAATCAAAGTGGAAAAAAGACCTATGTATTAAAACAGATATTAAACTGAACGTCCTCTACAACAAAATAGGTAAGACTCTTCAAGACACAGGCATGGGCAGAGACTATCTAAAAGGACACTCGATGCAAAAGAAATAACTCTCAGAACCAACAAATGGGATTATAGCAAATTGAAAGTCTTCTGCATGGCAAAAGAAACAATGAATAACATTTTTAAAAATTATTTTTATTCTATCTCAGGAAAATTGTCAAATGAATTTTAATGAAGTACTCATTAATATTCATTCTAATAATTTGTCAATATAAGTAATGATGTGTTAAAATTCTTTTATGTCGCAGAATAATGTCTATTTGGAGAATGTTCCCATGTGTACTTGCAAATAATGTGTATCCTCTTGTTCCTTAGTGAAAAGATTCAATTGTGTCAATTTGGTAGGTAGTGCTGTTCGAGTCACCCTAGATTCTTGCCAATTTTCTTCCTTTTTTGTATCAATTACCTAGTTACAAGCATTGAAATTCTCTACTGTGAATTGACATATCTGTCATTTTAACTCTGTCAGATTTTACATTATAAATTTAGGTGCATGCACATTGAGAATTGTTATATGTTCTTAAATAAGTGACTCCTAGGTCCCAATGCAATTGTTCTTTTATTTCTGATATATTCTTTCTCTGAAATCTAGTTTGACTAAAATTCATATAACTTTAAATTTTGTTTAGTGTTTTATGATATATCTTTTTTCATGTTTTTATTTAATTTATCTAGACCTCTGTACTCAAAGGGGGTTGCAGACAGTTCCTTAGAGTTAGGCAAACTGATGTCTAGGACACAGTTCTACAAAAGATTGTCTTAATTTTTAACAACAATTGTAATATTAGAAGTATCCATATGAGAGCGACTCATGGAACTCACTGAAAACTCTTAGACCATAAGGTTATAATTTATTACAGGGAAAGAACACATATTAAAATCAGCCAAAGGAAAAGATACATGAGAGAGCTTCTGTTACTTACTTATAAAGCTTCCATTACCTCCCCTACAAAATCAGGATGTACTATCCTTGTGATACAAATAGGTAGCAATACTCAGGAAGTATTTATCAATGAGGGAAGCTCACTCAAGCTTCGGGGGCCAGGCATTTCATTAGTGCCCAATCATGTAGGCATGACTGATCAACTAATTATGTAGTTGAGTTCAGTCTCTAAGCCACAATGACGATTCATTACTCAAACACTGCCCTAAATAACTTGGTTAATCCCTTCTATGGCCATTCCTAACAGTGATATTCATACCGAGTATGACAGAGATTACCACCAAGAAAATGAGGATAAGCCAGACTTCTCTTTGGGAAAGGTCGAGTCTATTATTTAATGTCTGTATATAGTGTGGTATCTCTATTTTAATTCATGTGTTTAGCCACAGTTGTTATGATAATTAATACGGTAAGATTAAAAGGTGCCACTTCATGGTCTCTTTTCTCTTATTTCATCTGTTCTGTAGTTCTTTTATGTTCAATCTGCCTTAGCTTGGGTTAACTGATGATCTCCTCTACTTGACTTACTATTACACTCACTCTTTAAGAATTGGAGTGGAAGGCTACCGTGATGGTGGCATCCACCAGTAATCCCAGCACATTGGAACATTGGAAGGATGAGCCAAGACTGTAAGTTCATGCCCTGCTTGGCAGCCTTAGAAATGTAGCAACTTAGGGGGAGCTTAAGCTAGAAAAAAAGAGAGAAGGCTGGGAATAGTTCAGTGCTAAGATTTTGAATTCAATCCTCATTACGGTAAAAAGAAAAAGAAGAAAAAAGAGTAAATATTGTAGTATTTTAACATACATTTTAATAATCACATGGCCATATAGCTTAGTAGTAATCTTTCAATGCTACAAACCTAAATTCTTAGGTTCATATAGCTTTAGGTGTGGCATGAGAATCTTACAATATTTCCAATTCTGTCTCCTCATTTTTGTGCTATTTTTTAGAGTAATCAGATCTTATTTTATTTATGCTGTCTTCAAATAATAACATACATTTCCTCTTCTATTTGAAGTTTATGCAGTCAGTTATCTTTTTGGTGAGCTAGAAAAAAAAGATGTTTGCTTACTACATTAATCTCAATTTCAGTATTCTTTATTTCTTTAAATATATAGGCATCTTTCCAGGAAAATAGTTCAAGTTCTAAATATTTTTGTCATTGTTTTAGAGAACATCTGCTGATATTAAATTGCCACAACATTCGTTTATCTGAGAAGATAGTTCTGTTTTAGTTTGGAAAGAAAAGTTTACTGGGTACAAAATACTAGACTGGCATTTTTTTTTTTTCTTTAGCCCTTTAAGGGATTCTATACCTTTGTCTTCCATCTTAACTCTTTCCAGGACAGTCTCCTGCAATTCCTATTTTTATTCCTCTGCAGCTAATGTACCTCTCTCTCTCTCTCTCTCTCTCTCTCTCTCTCTCTCTCTCTCTCTCTCTCATCCACATGCATGTGCTGCATGAATATTTTGTCTATGCATTTTGTTTCCAGGTATGTGGGATGTTCTTTTACATTCTACTTAATTACTTTTATTTTACTTTACTTTTTAATTTTATTAGAGACTCATTCTGTTTGTTCTTTAATCTGTGGTTTGAGGCCTGTCCTTGACTTTAGAAAAATATTAACCAATAGGTCATGAAATGTTTACCCTGCCCTATTCTCTAATCACACTTGGGAGTTTGGTTTCCTTGCACTTTAGATCTCTTGGTTTTGCCCCAGAGCTCCTGGATGCCCTTTTGTGGCCGCTGTTGCATTCCGCACATCACCAGCTTGAGATTCCTCTTAGTAATGCTTTGTGCTGAAGGTGTTTTGGTTTTCTTGTTTTGTTTACGTTTGATTGTCCTCTTTTTTTGGCTTCCTTCTTTTCTTTTGTTTTACTTGTTTGTTTTTGAGGCATCAGTTCTTCCCAAGTTTTTAATCTATCTTTCACTGTACCTTAACGAAGATCATGGTGGAGTATAAGAATCTTACAATATTTCCAAATCTTTCACCTCATTATTGTGTTACTGTTATACAGTATTTATATCTTATTTTATTCATGCTATCTTCAAATAATAGCATATATTTCTATTTGTGGGTTTGATTTGTTGTTGATTGGTGGTGTTTTGTTTTGTGGTTTTCACACTGTACATCACAGCCCATTTTTGTTTTTGATTTTGAAACAAGGTCTTACTAAGTTGCCCAGGCAAACTTGCCATCTACATATCTCAGCCTCCCAGAGGGCTGTGGTTATAGGCCTGTGACACAGGGCCTGGAGGAGAGGATCGTTTTGGCCCAGTTATGGGGTTTTCTTGATACCTCAGGTAGACATCAGATCCTGTGCGTGTTAAAGACCTATGTTTCCCAGTAATCCTTTCTTCCCTTGACCTAGTAGATAGTTCATTTATCTCTCTTCCAGAGATGGAGAGTTGTTATCCCGATTCGTTCCTCAGCTGAAGCAAATTTTCTTCAGTGCCCTTAGAACTGTGGTAAGTTTAGTTCCATTCCTTCCAGGATTTGTGTTCTTAGAGGTAGACAAAGCCGAGGGAGTCACAGTGGACTCTGACTTTCTCCCAACTGTTCCCCTCCCCCAGTTTTTACTATAAAGAAAAATTACCCAGGACTCTTGCGAGTGTGTGTGTGTGTGTGTGTGTGTGTGTGTGTGTGTGTGACCTTTCATTGAAGTTTCTGTAAAACCAAACTGCGACTGGGTGTGGACAATTCTTGTACTTGCTGCTGTCTTTATTTTGCATATTTGTCTCTTTCTATCAATTTGTGAATCAATTTAGCTCAATACTCCTTAATGAGGAGGCTGGCTGCATAGAGCCCAGGGAAGTGAGAATTTATGCCTCACTCCTTTCTTCAGGTGCTTGTCTCTGTACAATGAGTCAGTCAGCTGACCTCAGACTTCAAGCTTCAATGAGCTCAAAGTCATGAATCTGATGCTTATCAGGTTTCGTTGTTATTGTTGTTGTTATTCTTCTTGTTATTGTTTAGGAGTGATGCTCTTTCCAACTGTCAATCTTGCTAAGTAAAATCCAGAAAGAAGCCTGCACTATACAAGCCCATACTATTTTTTTTAAATTGTCACTTCAAATTCTACAAATGAATTAAAAAGCAGTACATATCAAAAGGTTTCATTATTGCAATGTCACTGATAATTTATATATTCAGTCAACAAATCAACAAATATCTTTTTTTAGTGCCATTCTGAACCTCGTTTGTTTTCAACAAAGAAATGTTAGTGACTAGAAATAACTTCCTCTGTATCTGAGATTATACATAAAACTCTGTGGAACTACAACACAAAGAGAAAAACGAAAGTCTCAGAATTATTTATGTTACCGAAACATGTATTTGTATATCCAAAATGGGTCATTTTATACAAATACATGTTTGATAAATAAAACTGAAGAAATTAAGAATAAATTACTCTTGTAATATTTATTCACTCCAAAAAAAGAAGTGTTACTAAGCAAAAATGGAGTTCTTCTATTGCCTAAATGATACTTCAGAAGAGTGCCATTAAGAGCTTTTGGAAACTTAGGATTGCTACAATAGTTTATATTTTGTAAACAGATTTGATGCTGCCCAGCAATACAAGATTTGCTCAGTTATTCACTGATTTTTTTTCATTCCAATCATTAAAAGTCTTTGATTTGTCATTGCCGTGATCCCTGCACAAAGGTTAAATAGCTAATGAGTCAGGATGCAAAGTCAAATAGTAGAGGAGGATATTGTTTAGTACATGAAGGAAGAAATTGAAAGTGGCGAGAGGAAAAATACAAAGTCATCAACTATATTTAGCCCAGGGATGTTATTTGCATAAGTTGCAAGTATTTACCAAAAAAAAATCATATTCTGTAACATCTGGTGAGAAGCAAAAAGCTTTCTAAAAGAGAGCTAGAATATTTCAAATGAAGGAAATTGGAAATGTTTATCAAAAATAGAGTACACCCGGAGAAAAAACAGACATGAGTAATTTTAACATGGTATTTTGTCTCAAATAAATGCCTGAGCTTATTGCTTTAACAGTGATCAAATATCTCCGAATATTCTCTACCTTACCAGCAAAATGAAGCCTAGACTCAGCCTATCATCTACTGTTACTTGGTCAAGCCAAGAACAAAATGCGGTTTTATGTCTGAACAGAGCATTTAATTCTGACAGCCTGACTTCTTGGGGCTTCACTCATCAAACGCTCAGCACATAAACACGCTGCCTGCAGCCTCACATTGATTGTCAGCACAATTAATTGCCAGGAAAACTGCAGCTTTATTAAGTGTACGGTACTAACAATAAAAACATCACTATTTATAGCACAGAGCGTGGTGGGATATCTATACAAATAAAATACAACAATAATAAACAAAAGGCCAGCCTGTAGTCCCACAGAAGAACATCAATGAATTTGTTTTAATGCCAAGCCACAACAGGATACTCAAGTGTCCCTGGGCATAAGATACTACGACCTACACTAAAAGACAAGAGCCTTTTGTGGTCTCTGCAATGTCAAAAGCAAGGTGGATTCTAACCAGTCTCTTCAAAACTGTTCCTTAAAGTTTCAAATCTCCATTGTGCCTAGCCCAAAAGGGGCCTTATACTATTTCTTCAAAAGAGAAAGAGTAACAGCAAATGGACCACTTAAATGAAATATTGAAAAATATTCTTAAATTCAAATAATGATGGTATTTGAAGAGCAGATGCATCTTGATATGTTTTGGAAATATTACTGGCATATTTGTATCATTGAGAAATTTTTAGTCTAGTATTAAAGACTGATTAGTGTTCGCTACAACTTCAGGTTAAGATTTTGAAATGAGGAATTTTAAGCACCCCCTTTTCACTTGCAGAGTTACCTATACTGTAAGTTTTCAGTGTGGTGCTGCATAGTGCTAAGAGAAACTAATACATTTGAGGTAAAAGTATGAGGAGGAAGCGTGTAGAGACTACCACATATTGATTTTTGCATGAAGTATTTGAGAACCCATGTTTGTCTCCAACACACTACTAGTTTGTTCTGTCTAGTGGAAATATAATGACCACTATATAGAATCTGTGAAAGAAGTATGCCTACATAAGAAGCCTTTAAAAATAATATGCCTAGGGCATATACATCAAAAAAGAGAGTTAATATTATTAAATGCAACTATTATTATTACTTTTATTGGATATGTTGTATGAGACTCATTGATGGAATAAGCACAAAGCCATTGATCTCAGTAGTGAGGACTCTACACATTCTTTGCTTCAAGTCCACTGTACTGTTTTTCTTTGTCAGGCCTAATACACCACAGTATTTTGTACAACACGCAAAAGGACAGATGGCACCTTAAGGTCATGTAATTGTGAAGGGGCTTAAGGGAATTAAGCCCACAGGTATTTATCATGTATGTATCATGTATTTTGTTAAGCACATCATGTGCCTTACATGCTTGGTACACCCGTCTTATGTACTGACATAGCTGCTTTCTCATTACTGAAATACTATAACTTATACCTACACTTAAGGGAGAAAAGATTTATTTTAGCTAACAGTGTCAGAAGGTCTCAGTCCATTCATGGATGGCATGCAGTAATGGGAGAGCAGGGCAGAGGAGTCTGGCTAGGAACAGCTGCTCATTTCATCTTAAGACGAAGGGTGGGGCTGGAAAGAAGAGGTGCTTATAGGACATCCTTCCAGGCCACACCCTCAGTGACTGACCCACACACTCAGTGATCCACCTTCCATGACCCGGCTCACTTTCTACAGCATTTGAAATCAAAAGATAATACACAACATTCAAATACATGAGGCCTTTAAGGACATTCCAGACCCGAACCATAACTTGTATAGAAACAATCTCAAGCATCATTAGAAACAAACCCTCAAATAAATGTGAGAAACTCAACTGAGAAATTAAATTGAGAACCAAGTAGATCAAATGACCTACCTTGGTTTCCCCTGCCTGTTGGTGATAGAAGTGTTCTCCGTGTCCCTTAATCTCTCTAGCATAAAATAAATCATCACTCAAAAAGTGACTGTTGTACTTGATTATAAACTGTAGCAAACTAAAATGTAGAACCAAATTGAGGCTGAAGACTTTAAAATATGCTTTACCTTGCCAGGTACGAACAGAAAATCAAAAACAGACAGCCACATACGTGTAAGTGCAACACATTTGCACTTCTTTTCCAATAATCTCGATCTTTATTCATGCTCTCAAAAAGAGGGGTTTTCTGTTCTGTGCCATAAAATAAATCACTGGGATGAAGGATTTCCTTCAGAAAAATTTGAAATGTCACTGAATAGTTCCTAAACCTCTTGTTGAAAGGACAAAGGTGATGAGGAGGCAAAAAGCACCCAGGGTTTCACTGAGAGAAGGTTTACAACTTGCTCTTGCTACCTCTAAACTGCTCTTGGTCAATTAAAACAGGAAACCAAATATCTAAAGAGGGTATCAGAGCACAAGCCAAAACAGAGCTTGACACCAAAGCACCCACACACATAGTATAAGAAATGGAAATTAAGATCCATTAAACATCAAAGGTCTGAGTGTTCAATCGAGTGTTTCAGTCTTGACAAGGCAAATATCTTGAGCAAATGTGAAAACAGAGTAGATACAAACAGACCCAAGATCTGAAGAGCCTGTTTTTCTACCAAAAGATAATGTCTACATTGGAATAGAGATTATGTGAGATAGAAGTCTTAAATGTTGAGGGGCCATGTTAGTTCTGACACAAGTCCTTTGCCCGTTGGACAATCATACATCTTCATCAGTGAGAATTTTAGCATATGAATATTAACATATTCCATTCAGTTAATCTATCTGGGAACTCGTCTCATTTGGACTAGGTTTGACACTTCAATTTGCCTGTTACCGTGAATCAGGTGGACATGCAGATAGCTCCCATGTCATGGGTCTCAATTTCTGATTGTTTTTTACTTTATGTCATACAAATGCAATGTGTATTCTTCTGACTAATGATATGCAGACATGCAATGTGACAGTGAGCAGCAACACCTTTTAAGCCACCCCACATGATGAGGCTAAACAGCAGGTGCTCCACAGTGTACTGCATTGTTGCTAGGATTTTCAGGAGTTCAGGTATATTTAGGTCATTTTTCAATTTACCATGTTTTTAATTTACACTGAGTTCACTGAAACACAAGCCTGCTCTAAATGCAGCACCTATGTAAGTGTGCATGTACTCAATTCAGAGAGAGAGGGGAGAGACTGATTGACCTCATTTGCTCCTGGCTTTGGACTAAAGTTCAAGCATGGAGCCACATCCTCACCGCTCCATGATCTTGAGAGGATACTCAACCACTTTGGCTGCAGTGTTCTTGTTTGTACTCTTCCATAAATCTTCTTTGAGATCTGTGAGAACCAAGTGAGATAACTTTAAGTACCAATCAAAGAACACGTACTAAATCCTGTGATTGTTCTTGAGTACTGACATTTCTTCCAGCGTCATGATCTCCAGAATAAGATGCTCAGTGCTAATTTGAATGGTGAAATTTCAAACCCTTTTGGGCCAGGCCTGGTGGTGGAGGCCTATAATCCCAGCACTTTGGGAGGCAGAGTCAGGGGGAGCCTCATTCTGAACCTAGACTGGGTAACTTAGCAACTTAGTGGGACCCTGTCCCAAAATCAAAAATAAGGAATTGGGACGGGGATGTAATTTAGTATTAAGGGCTTAGGGTAGATCCCCAGAAGCCCACAGAGAACAACAGCAGCATACCCTTCTGGAAATTACTCCAATAATAGTAAATTGTTTTCAATTACTTTCATAATTCTGTTGTTTTTTACAGTAAAAAACTATAGCAGTATACTTTAAAGTTCTACAAACTGTAGAGGACATCACATCTCATAGCTAAGTGTTTTCTTTTGTCCTGAAGGCAGGATAAAAACCTCATAGTATATGCATGCAACATACTCTCAGTAGCCATTTCAACAAAGAGCTCCATAAATTCTCTGTGCAAGACTATACCTAATAACTTATGGAATGTGGTTCCTTTTTCTCTGTTGCTACGTCTAGCTTCTTCAGTGGTTCTACCCTTGTTGCTGGAAGACTATCGTGTTGAAAAACAAGGAGTCCGCAGTGAACTTACCTTGCGCAAAGTGGTCTTCATTGCTGCAAAATCACTCGTGATTAACCTGTTGCTTCCTTAAATTGTGACAGACAACAAAGGTATCAAAACATAATAAAATTCTGTCACTATGACAGAAAAAGAACAGAATAGATACTATTACTATTTTATTTTAGAAAAAAATTTCTATTTGAATATCTTTACAATAGCTCCGAATGCCTTAATGGACTAATTTACATAGAGCAGCGAAATTAAAAATTCATAGGACAGGGAAGTGACTCACAATACCACTCTGTGAATGCAAACAGAGGACCTGTCTATGATTTCACTCGCCTCCAGAAATGGGGAATTTTTCTTTCCAGTGGTATGAATATTGCACTCGTTTTCATTTGTCTACACTGCCCCCTTTTGACGTGTACTGAAAATCTCTCCTCATTCTGAGACTGCTGTTGGTTGATGTTTTGGCAGACTGGAGGAAAGACTTCCTGAATTGTGTGTGGAAAACCACATGCTCCTTGATGCTGGAAGACATCCAAGTCCCACATCTGTTACCCATTTATGCTGCTGAACCAGAAGCTGGGTCAGTAAAATGAGATTAGGGAAACCGAGCTGTTAAAACATTTTTTTCCTCTTTTCTCGTCACCTCTTCCATCTTCTCAACAAGCAGATTTTTTTTGACCACCACATGTTAGAAAATGTACTGAGGCCACTACTGAGACTGTATCTGCCAAACATCATCTCTTAATATTTAAATGGTGCTTTTCTACCACTTAATTTTGCATTTTAAAATGTTTTATTTTGTAACCTCTTGGTATTATAGACAATTGTGATAGTATGTGTGTGTGTGTGTGTGTGTGTGTGTGTGTTATACCTCGCTCTAATTTTCTACTTCTATTACTACCTTGCATACTTGTGCAATTGTCACAAGGCATGAGCCAACATGGATAGATTAGTTTATCTAAAGCCCATACTGTACTCACATTTCATTAGTTTCTAATGTTGATTTTTGTTCCAGGATTTCAATCACATTATATTGAGTAGCCGCGCCTCTTAAGCTCTTCATGAACATGAATTTCTCTAAGTTTTCCCTGGTTTGGGATGGCATTGACAGCTGTATATTGTTTAGGCCAAGTAAAATATTGGAATGCCTTCAAAGGTGGGATTTATTGGGTGTATTTCCCATAGTTCAACTGAAATTGCTCATTTTAGTGAAATTCCTCAGAAATCAAGTACCACTTTCCTCACATCTTCACATTGCTTCAAGAGTACATCCTATCAAAGGGACTCATGACCAGTGACGCTAACCTCTATCACCTCTGTGAGGTAGTATCTGTCAAGTTTCTCCAGGAGAAAGATGCCCTTTGAAAAGAGACCCCCTAGGTACAGCCCATTCTTAAGGGGTAGTGGATTATGTGTCAGCTCTGTGAAGGAGAAATGCCTAAAGAGATAATTAGTATTCCTACTTACAATTTTTAGACTTGTAATTTTTCTTCATGGGAAGAAATGAGAATTTTCTCCATTTATGTAATTACTCAACCTTTTATGCAAACATGGGCTCAAAGATAGTTCTTAAATTTAATAATCTAATATAATTATTAATTTTGCAGATTAAATTACTTCTAGTCTGGTCATGAGAAGGTATGAATTTGTGTCCTTCAACATCACCCATCATTTGTTCATTTTTTTTTAAATTTTATTCTTTTTCTTCTTCCTTTTTTGTTCATTCTTAACTCTTGCCACTTGGAAGTACTTTATGTTCCCGGCTCATGTGCATTTCTAGCTTCTTTCCTGGAATCAGATATTTTTCCAAGGATTTCTTGTTTTTCCACTGAAGGATGTTACCAGAAAACAAACTCTGGATTCTACAAGGGAGTCATTACTTCTAGGCCTTTCAAAGCATAAAACAAAAGAAAAAAAAATCTGCCACACACATATATAAATATTGTCATCTGTAATTATCTCCATCTAAATAAAGTTAAATTTGAATTTATAAGGTGTAATCAATTCTAATCTATCAATGCACACATCACTCTAGTCTCCTATAGTTTATCTGTAGCGAAAAGTGAAGAATCTGGCCCCTTCCATCTGCCATCCACACATTTATTTGCTCAGTTTCAGCATGAAGCAATACTGGTGGCAGACTTGCAAACCTATGTTGCCCGTGGAAAATAATTTTATTAATTAGAGTAGAGTACTTGCACGAAGTATCTTTTGTATTTTGTCTTATAGACAGGTCTCAATTGTATAGTTACTGGGATCAGGAATTTTTACCTATCCTTCAATAAGACAATTGTGCACACTTGAACTTTCATATATTGAGTTGTGCTGTTCCTGTGACATTCTATCTGGGGAACTCCAATTTCTTAAGTGATTCTTTCACATAAATATTGTGGCAGTTAATCTTGATCATCACCTTAACTTGGGTACCTTGCTAAGCTAGCTCTTTAACAACTGAGGTAATCCTCCAGCTCTTCCTGAATTTTTGGTTGCATTGTTGTGGCTGCCTTGGTGCAATGAGTTGATTGCCCAGCACAACTGAATATACAAAATGTCATGCTCATTTTGACTTGAGCTAGAAATCACAGAGTGCCAGATCTGGTGAATAAGGTGGATGAAGACACACCATAAGGTTTTTATTCTTTTTATTTATGATTTTAAACTTCTAATTTAAAAATAATTACATTGTTAAAATCATTCTCTTACCATGTCATTAGCTTGTATTTTTTCAAATTTTTTTTCAAAACTCTTCACGCATAGCTCCATTTCCTGATCTTTACCATTATTCCTCTATTTAGATTAAAATCTGGCACTCTTTGTTACTCAGAAACCCATGGATAAATCACATCGACTTCAAAAGTCTATCCATTGCTTACATTTTATTACCTGACTTAACAGATAAATGACTCAGCTCCAAGCACGTGGACCTAAATTATTCACCCTGTAATAAATAGATGAGGAAAATGTCTTAAAACAGATACAGGTGGCTTATGTAGTGTTACAGCACATACAATACATGGTGATTAAGTGTCTGGTAGAAACTTTCCAAAGATAGTAAAAAAGAATTTTGGGGCATGGAAGACCATACAGTTTTTTGTTTTTTTTTTTTTTAATAAGCCCTGTCTTTCAGTTCAATGAAATTCAGTATCGGGTTTCACTGTAATTTTTAGTTGTAGATTATAAAATATTTCTACTGAGGTATTAAATAACAGGCATAGGTTGTTTACATTATTTTTCTCATTCTCTGTCTGACACTTCATCTCTCTCTTTCTCTCCCAGTCTCCTACTTACTATATTAACCTTGTTAGGAGTTGTAGTGTTTTGTTCATGTATCAGGATATATGAGCCACTGTGCTGGAAATTTTGATCAGACATAGCTCTATGTTTATCTGCGAAGTTGTTTTTGGAGAAGACTTATATTTAAATCTGTTTTTGTAAAACAGATTGTCTTTCACAGTGTAGGTGGATCTCATCCAATCGGTTGAAGGTTTAAATAGACTAAAAATGTCTTTTCTGATTATTATGTTCCCCTTTGGTTTTTCTTCCCTTTTATTTTCTCTGATAATTTATACAATTTTCTTCCACTTCTTTGTTCATAAATTATACTTTCTTTAAAAACTAATTTCAGTGATTACTCTTGAATTTCTAATACCCATTGTAGAGAAATCTACATCTACTGTAGAATGATATCACACTGTCTCCAATGTCAGACTGCCCCATGTGTCTTTTTACAGGCTATTGCTAACTCTTCTTTCTCCTCTCAGATTATTTCTTAATCTCTCTTCTCCATAGTTTTTAATTTTTATCATACTTCTACTACTCTTCAATTCTCTATGTACTCACATGACTGGTTTGCTTACACTGAGAATGCATAATCTTATAATACTGAGATGATATTCAGTAATAAAAATGGATATTCTAAATTCACAGCAAAGATATAAATAGTTCAAGGTGCTATATGTTTAATGCTAATCAAAAAACCATCAACATGTATGTAATGTGACTATCAATGTGGTGTCACATTAGCTCTCAGGGACCTTATATATCTCGAGGATATACGCTACTGAGTTAATCTTGTACCTGTACTTGGGCCCCCAAGTGGCTGTCCAATATGCCACTGCAGACTCATGCCCCACTTTGAACCAAAATGAAAAACCAACCCATAATCTCGAAAGCAAGTCGCACACCTTGAAGAGGCAGGAGCACAAAAGGCATTTGAATGTGTGAGGATTTGTGGCTCAGGCGTCACTTGAACAGATGTCTAGAATTTTTGTCAAAGATGCTTAAGGGACATAAGATAGACATCCGTAACACACCACAAAACGACCTGCGGCCTTCCCGGATACCTGTTCATGTTCACTCATTTTCATTTCTCATATGAAATTCAGCTGACAGTAAGGAACAGTTCTTCTTTGCTCATATGTACCTGCAACTTGATTCCATCTCCTCTTTCTTATCTCTTCCTTCTCATCCCTCTCCACTTCCTCCCGAATAGGACTTAGAAATGTAAACGTAAGAGGAATTCCGCTGCAAGCTTGTGCTCCATAAAAGAACAGCTTTTAATTAAATTAGGAAAAAAAAAATACCGCCACCGGCAACACTTAAACTGACAAGGAATGCATTCTGTTAATCTTTGCAGAGAAGCACTATACACCGCACTTAATTTAATTAGGTTGAGAAAAGGCCTGTTCAGTCCTGGGGGGTTTACCAATGTCCTTTCAAATTGAGGACACAGCAATTATATAAAGTCATTTTAATATCAGGCAATACATTTCTAAACAGTAATTTTAAAATATTACATGCTATTATTAAGTGATACCTTGTTGCAATTTCTTACTAGGTGAGACAACTTTCATTTCACGGAGGAATTTCACCCACCAATAGGCTTTTTCTCCCCTTCAGTAATTTATTGACTTTGAAAGTGTTAAATAATTAGGACTAAGTTCTGTGGAAAACAACTGCACTAGGGAAATATATGTCAAGCCTATATTGCAATGGATAATGTACTTGGGTATGTTTCATTTTCGGAACACGGTAGTGAGTGATAACAAATAACTTTTATATTAAAAATTGTATTACAGTTGAGAAGTAGGTTATTTTCGAGGTCACTTTTAACACTACAGTCACAGAAAAAAAACTTCTGAATATTTTATTCCTTTATTTCAAAATTTTTATTCCAATAACTTAAAATCTTCATTCACTATATTTATCCCGTTTGACTGTTGGTCCTAAATAGGTTATTAGTCTGCTGTATTTGTTAATTATAATAGGAAATCTTCTAAGATTTGAGTGGCCGAAATAAAAAACTGTATAAGTATAAAAGCAACTATATTCAATGAACAATTTAGATACCAAAAAGTGTTCTATTTCATGCCATTTTGCTTGTTTGCACAGTGAATATCTATTTCAGTGCACTGTGAGAACTTTATAAATCAAAATGAAGGTGTGCATTTTGTAATTACTTGGACTTTATTTACTAATTGGTGAGAGTAGCTGAACGTCTTGGTGGGAGTGAGAAGAGCCTAGATGATCCTGATATCACATTGGGCTTATCCAGCTCCGCCCCTGGTAGCAGAAAGCTTGCCTCTAGTGGTCCCAGGAGGTGTTCATAAATCTATTCTCAGATGTAATGGGTGACTGGAGCAACTTTAACAAAATGCAGAACTATCAATTAAGGTGTTGATTGCAGGTAACTCTCTCTCCTTTCTGGTTATCTCTAAGTAGAGCAAAACACCCCTTCCAACAACAAGGATAATATGTTAATGGAGTTAACCTACAGAGTGGTGAAAATTCACATTTAACAATAAGTAGTATCTACTACTAGGTAGTAGTAGATAAGTAGTAGTAGTATCTACTTTTTACATCTGGTCTGAAAATCAAAACAGACTTCAAATTTTAAATTACTGTTTGAGGACATATTAAAAAATCCCATTTTCTGGCATAATGCTTTTTGGCATTTCTTTGTGTGGAGACTTATGTAACTGGTCCAAATTCACTGCACACTTTATGTAAAGAGAACTCATTAAGTGGTTAGCCAAGAGTTGGGACAAGAGGCAGCCAAACACATGGTGGACGCCCTAATTTCTTGGTCGATTCTGTGTCAGGGTAAGGATCTGTAGTGGTTAAGGATGACTAGAAGAGAATCGATAGGCTTTAGCAGGGAGACATAGCGAATAAGAGCCAGAAGACGTAGTAGAGTCTCAGCCCGAAGAACTTGAACTAAAGAACAAGAGGGAATACAGCACGAGTGTGACACCAAAGACCTCAGAGCTCCCTACAGTATAAGTCTTCACTGGAAGGCTGGAGAGACTGAGTCGTCTGTCCACAGGTTATAGCAGCAAAAGATGCACCTGATCGCTCAAGTAGAATGGATCTCTTCAAAATGTCCCAAATTTCTTTTTTTTTTTTTCCTTTCATTCCACTCAGGCTACAAGGCTATTGGCTAGTGCTGCCCACAGTCAGAGTGGATCTTCTCTGATCTATATGCCAATCACCTCAGGAAACACCCCACAAGCACCCCTAGAAGTATGCATTACTAACGTGCTAGAAGTTTCTTAATCTTATGATGATGAATACTGACAGGACCATTGGGCGTTTTGATAGATAAATCTGGATTTGATTCCTCCTTCCATTACCTGAATTATCTAAAACTTCTTCACTAATGTCTTGAGGTTCAAATTTTTTTGTATGTAAAATAAAAATTGCAACCATACCAAGTTGCTGTTGTTAAGAGTTAGATCTTCAAATATTACTACCATTGAATAGAGTAGGCACTGAGTAAATAGTAAAAGTTTTGTATGTGGTAGCAGCAAACACATCTTCAATGGTGGTTGGCATTCCCTAATGAGTAAGATAATGTGCTTATGCCAGATAACAGAAAGCCTAACTCAAATGATTTTTACAAAAAGAAAAATTATCATCTCAGGTAAAAAAATAAAAACAAAAACAAAACAAACAAACAAAAAAACTTCAGAAGTAAAATGATTCTGAAAGTTCCTATTGCAGAATTAACAACATCCTCACTGGTTCAGGTCCTCTCTCTACTCTGTCCTGCCACACACAGTCAAATCTTGTCCTCAGACTTGTACCTTTGTGATCAGAGGATGACTGCCACACTGCCGCTCTCTTATTGTCACAGAACATTGCTCAATGGCCAGAGGTGTGTAAGTGAGTGTCAGGAGGTGGAAAGGGTCAGAGCTTTGACACCATTTGCAGGCCAGCAAATTAACCTGCCACCGTTCCACCTATGCTGACAGCACAGATGAAACCCCTGAGTGAGCTGGAGATGGACATTTCATTGCTCATAACAAAAGCAGTGGTCAGAGTATTATCCTTCTAAAACCATTTCCGTAAGTCATAAGTCCCTCAGAGAAACACAACAAGGGCCTGGTAATGACTGCATGCTGTCTGGGTTGCTTAACACAAGAGAAACCCTGATATTAAGCTGTTATAATCTCTTATAATTGAATTTAAGCAAATCTGCTTGACTCTTGCACAGAAAGAGAGGTTTGCTTTTCTGAACAGTAAATAAACCTACCCACTGCTCCAAAACTATCTATGTCTTTGGAGGCTTTTCACCATGCAAACTCTGTAAAATAGAGTCTGGAATAAAAATAGTACTGAATAGAGAAAATGAGAACATCCATGTAGAAGGCCAGTCATGTCCTCATGTCCCCTGTTAAATGTAACAAAATCATCTTCATATTTTTCCTAAAGTCTTTGCTTCATTTAATATGTTGAGATCACTTTTTATCCATAGTTCCTGCATTATGAGGGGAAGTGGAAAGGCTGTGGATAGTTCAGTTAACTAAGGTTTGATTTCTAGAATTAAGGAGAAGCCCAGCCTCTCTTACAGCACACAGCTCCTTCTCTTCTAAAATAGTATTGAGTCTTCCTTAAAAAGAAAAATAAATAGAAATTATTATCAGGTTTGTTACCAACAAATTGAGTATAATAATAGACTGTAAAGGTAGTTCCTTGACAAGGAAAAGAAACAGAATGTTCTTGAGAAGAAAAGTATCACTGTATAAATAATTTGAATCAAATGGTTTATTAATTTAGCTAAAGTTTAAACAGTTGAAATTTTTTTGTTGTTTGATAAGCAAGGAGGGGAACTTTTAACACGAAAGTGCAAAATAATATTAATGTATTATTTAAAATTTCAACAAACATTCTTGACAATGTAATGACATTATTCAATGACAAATCTGGAAAAATAGCACTACAAACACAATGACGCATGTCTAAATAAGGTCATAATGTGCTGCTTTGAAAGCAAAAATTTACAGAAAATCTGAAGTGTCAAAACTAGAGAAACGTCTAAATTAACTATGGCTATTAAAATACGATCAGAACTATATATTTGTTGGGCAACGTTGCTAAGACCCCATACTGCTAAGTCAAATGAAGAAGAAATAGAAAAAATTAAGTATAATGCACAAACATATACTTGTATAGATAACTGTGTCTATTGATGTATATATACACATATACCCACATATTTGTATTTGTA
This sequence comes from Ctenodactylus gundi, assembly GCA_004027205.1. Taxonomy (NCBI): domain Eukaryota; kingdom Metazoa; phylum Chordata; class Mammalia; order Rodentia; family Ctenodactylidae; genus Ctenodactylus; species Ctenodactylus gundi. The sequence continues at coordinate 95,327 of PVKB01004625.1, forward strand.
TATATGGCTATATGCATTCATATGAAATTTAACAAATAACAATGTGCAGAATTCCTTATGAGATAACAAAAAGAGAAATCTGTGATGTAGAATATCTGGAGAGATAGTTCTGGAAATCAGCAAAAATGATTTTATGTCATTTACTTCTCCCTATATTCTTAAAATCTATCTATATGTTTTGTTACCTTAAAACTTCTTGGTATTAAAAATACTGAGGAGATTGGTATTCTTAGAATTTACAAGTATACTTTCTAATGTATATGCTGTTCATCTTTATGGTGTGATTAACTATGCAAGTCATAGTGACATTTGACTAGAAAATTTTTAAAGATAAACCCCATTTCTACCACCATACCCATTCCTTGCCCAGTATCAATCTTGACTCTGAAATATATTTTACAGATGATAAATCCACTAATCCACAATCTAACACAATGACTTTTCTTACAAGCAACTTAATACAAGAATGCAAAAGGTGAAGAGATCTTCCTATGACTTCTCAATTTGACTGAAGAAATTTTAATAGGATGAAAACCAGGTTAGTGAAATAGACTTTTAATGGACTTTTTGGTGTTCCATGTCAAATGTTAAAGTTACTTGATACTGTGTCGAACCATCCCAGCCTTCTTCCTTTGATTTTTCCTTACAAAAATTGTTTATCTGAACACAAATTTGAAGGCAGGCTTACGTCACCCAGGTTTGCTAATTAGCTGGTAAATCAAACATAGCATAACTTGACATTTTCCTTAAAAATGAGAAACAGAGACCAAGATGCATTAGACTTCTTATTCATTACAAAATAAGATTAATATTATTTAAACATATGTATGTGATGATTCATGTATTCTTGGTTGAGGAAGTTCTTTTTGTAATACTCAAACCAAAGGTAGAAACTGTTACTAAACTTCACTGTAAATAATTTTGTAAAAATGAAAAAACTCACTCTATTAAAATTTCTAAAAAACATCAAAATCTTTATTTCCAAATAACAGTCTTCAATTGAGAAATGCAGACTCTTTGAGCAAGTAATTGATTCTGGTACTGGCATAAGGAACAATACAAGATATCTTGTTGTGATACAAAGCAAAGAAGCGTTCAAAAGTGGGAACAAGAAAGAGCCTGTCAGCAGGTCAGTTGCTAAAGCTGGGGGAAAATGAGAAATAATAAATTTACCATTGCATGATCACTGAATGAATATAGTAAGGACCCATGAACTCATCTTAACATAAATAAATGATCAGAGGAGTAAATTGTGATGCAGTTCAGTATACCAACCTCATTCTCTCTCTTTTCTTGATTGGGGGGGTTTCAATAATAAGTATGGAGATGTGATATCTTGACATAAAGAGAAACAACCTGAAACATGTCAGAATGTGTTCCTGTTCCTCTATGAAAAGAAACACGAAGCAGGAAGTCTTTGACAGATTTACATGGAAATTCATGTGACACCTCCCCCCAAAGTACACACTGAGCTATATTACCCAGAACAGGTTAACTTTCTGGGTCCCTCAATTTTGGTGCAAAGATGAGCCTTGGAGGAGCAGCTTACAATACACCATACACTTCATTTGTTCCTTGTGCTGGGACTCCTCCATTTGTTAGATTGAAGAAGATATAGTTTAACAAAATATTTCTAGCTTAAAAATAGATTTTATTTTTCTACTTCAATATTGACCCACCGATTCTATATAATCATTCCTTGTCTTATAGGCTCTTGGATACTGCTCTCATTCCAATAAACTGCCTGAGACAGGGCCAAGGCATCCCTGAGAAAACACATTTCCTTTGCCATAGCTATCTTCTGTTTTGATGCTCTTTGCTGCTATTACTCCCTCTTCTTGAGCAAAACTTATACTCCCCCTTTCTAGAAATGCATTTTTATGATTATACCTGTGTTTTATTACTCTACTTGGTTTTTCCAGCTTTAAAGAATTCTCATAATGTATTATAAAGAAGAATTTCCTGGGGGCTCAGTTTTAATATATGCACCACATACTAATAATTGGTATTAGCCATATGCCAAATGGAGAAATCCTATACTATAAAACTTGATTAGCTAAACACACTGATATTCAAAGAAAAATGATATTTAAAGGAAGACAAAGATAATTTTTTTGAAATCTAAATAATTTCTAATAATTCTACCAAAGAATGTCTTTGAAGTCTTCTGTTGAGAACTTTCTACTGAAAATATTTTGCTATCTTCTTCTATGAAGAGATAATTTTCAATAAAATAATATCGAGATATACTTCAGATATTTATTATTTCATGAATGACAATTTATGGAAGTGCCTATAATGTATTCAGTAATATTTCAGCCAGGTACAAAAAAGTTAATGAAATGGGGCCTTTTTATTCTACCTCAAGGATATTTCTGCTTCTGAATATGTTTTTGAAAGACACTAGAAATAAATTACCATAATGCTGCATAAGGGGCTCAAAGAACAGGTGTGTGAAAGCTTCATCCTTGATGAAAATAACTGGAAAACAAATACTTGATAATTTCTTTAATTGATCATTTACCATATCTGCAATTTCAGCAGTTTTTGTTTCAGAGGAAATGAAGAATTGTAGAGAGTGATTTAAGAAAATGGAGAATAGGGGGGCTGGGGAAAAAAAAAGAATAAGCTTCTCTATGTTTAGTCTACCTAGGCATTGCCTTAGATATATTTTAATTGCTGGAACACAATACCCTACACCCACAAATGGAAAAAGAAAGATTTATTTGAGCTCACAATTTTAGAGGTCTCAGTCCCACTCACTGGCAGCTGGCAATAAGGGAAGTACATGGCCGAGGTGCTGCACAGAGATAAGCTCTTCACAGCACGGTAGGAGGGAAGCCAAGTGAGCAAGGGAGGGCAGAGCTAGGTATATGCTTCTAGGCCATGCTCCAGTAATCCACTCCATCTGGGCTAGTCCCCATCGTTCTGCCCCTTCTTACCAGGCCCCACCTCTTAACAGCACATGGTTCCCATGGTTATTCCACAACATCCAAATACGTGAGGCTTGTGAGGGACATTCCAGATCCAAACCATAACATTTCTCCTTCAGTGCCCAAAAGACTCATGTCCACCTCCTTTTGCAAAATTAATTTGGTGCTTTTCTGAGTTGGCAAAGTTTAACAGTTCTAGCAATGATTAAAAAGTCTAAGTCTAACCTCTTCTCTGAGACTCAAGAAACAGTCTTAGTTGTAAACCCCTGTGAAAAGTTAAAGAAAAACATTTCCAACATTCAAGCACATGGGGCAAACATTCCCATTCCAAGAGAGAGGAATAGAAGGATAGAAAGCGATCAGACTAAAGTAAGCAGGAAAACCAGTAGGGCGAACACCAAATTCTCCTGTTTCATTAAATCTTCCAGCTTTGTGTGCAGCACCCTATCCCTGTACTTCCTGTGGCGAGATGTGAACTCCAAAGGCTTTAGGAAGCCCAGTTTCAACGGCATTGCCTGTATCTGCAACCTCCATGGCCTTTCTTTTGTGTTAGCTCTGCTCACAGCTTATAACCTTTCTCAGCAGACAGTCCACATTCCTTCCATGTCCCACATCTTGGGTCTCCACTGTACCTTAGGTTTCTCCTTTACAATTTTATGCTCTGCCCTCCCAGGGGCTCACTGCCTAGCCTCCAAGACCTTCTGAGATCTTGGTGGAAGCGTCCATGACTCTACAACTCTCCTACATGTCTGTGAAGTCAGAGCTATGTGGAGGATGCTAAAGTTTACCACTGGCTCAAGCAGTAGTCTGACTTCCTTGGACAACGGCTGCAGCAGTCTCCAAGTTCCTGGATGGCTGAACTCCGGGTGGCTGAACTTTGGCAAATAGTTACCTCCTTGGCATTACAGCTTGACCTGGGCTACTCATCTCAAAGTAAAATATTTTGTCTTCTACTCTCTAATTGGCAAAGGGTGGGTCTTGGTGATTTCTGAGATGCCCTCAAGGCATCTTTTCCGTGGGCCTGACTCCAAGTACTTGGTTTCTGTATAATGACAATAGCTTCAGCAACAACGACCAATTTTGCTCCACTCTTGCAATCCCTTTCAATCTGGCAAAACTGCAAACATTTTGTACCTTTTTCCTCTGCTGTTTCTTCCTGCTTCTCAGTGTAGAGCTGAATTAAAGCCACAAACAGTACTCATGTGACAGTATGAACATTGGGCTGCCTTGAGATAAAGATTAACTAGTCCACCACCCTTAATCTCAGTTTGAGGCAAAGTCTCGGAATAGCGGTAAAGTGCTGACATACTTTTTGCCAGAGCATAGTATGCATGGTTTCTAGGCCAATTATTGATAAGTTCCTCCTTCCTGTCTGAAACATCTGAGCTTAACCCTTATGATCAACATTTTAATCAGTGTTCTGGTGTTCTGAGCTCTGATCAGAATCTCCCATCATGCTCAGCTCACAGTTAAGGATTATGAAGCCAGCATCTCCAAACCTTTCCACATTCCTTCTATAAACCCATTCCAAAGGCTTCTAAACCACATTGCTAGGTCACAACCATGACCTCACTCTCAGTACTAGTTTCTTAGTTAGTTTTTCATTTCTGAGACACAATACTTGAGGGAGTAACATATTTTATTTTGATTGCATTCACGGCAATTGTGGAAGCACATGGCAGTGGCCCTACCAGAGAACAAGTTGTTCACACTATGGCAGATAGGAAGCCAAGTGAGCAAGGATGTGTGGAGCCAGGATATATCCATGATCCAGTGATGACTCCCTTCTGACCGGGCCCCATCTCTTAACAGCAGATGGTTCCATAGTACTCCACAATATCCAAATACATGAAGCTTTGAGGGACATTTCAGACCCAAACTGTAATAGACAAGAAAGTGCATCAATAAAGTCCAACAGCGTGAAGGTTTTCACAGACAAATGGAAGAAACTTGAGAACATCATGCCTAGTGAGTTGAGTCAGAAGCAGAAGGTGAAACATCGAATGGTCTCTCTAATACGAGAGTCCCAGAACACAACTCTTATGGAACTTAAAATGAAAAACAAAGTGAAACAAGGGGGGTAGGGTGGGGAGGGAGGGAGGAGTGGGTAGGGGGAGGGACAGAACGACAGTGGGAAAGCCCTTGTCACCTTGACAATATATGTATGTGCACAAAACGCTCAACTTCATTGTAGACCTTAAATTTTGCACGTACACATATACTTTTTGAAATAATGATTTCTCTTTTGTTTCTGCCATGTACTCTTACTTCTTTTTCCAGCCTCTCTTGGATGAGTTTGCATGTAGTAGCTCACTGAAGAGATTATTCTTGGTGGAGCATCAGGGATTAGTGGGCAAAGGAAAAACTATAAAGAGGAAGGGGAGAAAGAAATAATGCAAAATGAGAAAGGCACTCAAGCCTGAGGAAGACACAAAATAGGGTTTGCAGAAATGGCATTACCTTACAGCCTGTTATGGAATGCTCTGAGAACATCTTGAGACCAAGAGGGGAGATGACAGCAGCACTCCGAGTGAGCTAGACTTCCCTCCAGGGCTCTTGACATCTGCACAGGTGTCCATGCCATGCCGTACAAAGGCATAGCCTAAAGAGAATTACTGGGCTGTGCAGATCCAGGAAGGCTTACAGAGACACTAAATATGAAAAATAGCCTTGTTTATGAGATATCACACAAGCCTTGTGAAATCTTATACAATCCCAAATATGCTAATGTCTCATTCCCTCTAAGAGTAGTGGTATTACGTAAGTTCTTGAATCAGCAAATAAGTCCAATGATGTTTTCACATCACTTTATAATCATGAATTATTTCCCAGTTTTTCCTATTATTTGTTATAAATAAAATTTTTGTATATAGCTAAAAAGATTTCATATTAACACCTAATTTGAAGGTGATTAAGTCACATAAATGGAGACATCACACATGAGATTAGTACCCTTATAAAAGAGACCCCAGAAAACTCTCTAATCCCTTGTACTTTACAAGGACACAGTTAGAGGTCAACCACCCATTAACCAGAAAATCTCGCATTACCAGATACCAAATTTGCTATTTCCTTAATCTTATATTTCTCTCCCTCCAAAAATGTGAGAAATAATTTCTATTCTTTACAAGCTACCCTATCCACGGTATAGTCGTACAGCTGCCTGAATGGAATAACACAGAAATAAATATCAAGTGTAATCATCATGGTTCTAGTAAACTCCAGATTTTTCTTACTGTTCATAATTTATCAACATGTTCTCTAAAGTTTCAGGATTTTCATCTCCACACATACCCGTATAGCTACTCCAATTTTTCCCCTCTATGCCTGCACGTGGACTATGTGGATTGATTTTCCTGTAAGTCAATGGGAATTGACAATAATACCCTTATGGTAGTGTTTTCCCCACTTAATACTCAAGTTAACGCTGTGCCTACTAACGACTCCTGCTTTGCACTAGCATTAAGGATTTAAGGAATGACCACCATTTTTGTAACATTAATAGTGTTATTATGATCAAGAAAAGAAATCTCCTAGTGGAAGAAATTCCTCTTAGATAATGATTGATGAACATTGCTTCATGTGGCTTCCAGGAAAGGGAACACCTGGCTTCCCTCCAGGCAGAAATCTTTGCTTTATATTCTTGATTAATGTGTTTTTCTAGAGTCCTTCATAGGTGAAAGTCTTAAAGACCTGTCAATGTTGTACCTACCTCTAGAAAAGACACAGTTTATACAGTAGAAAACAATTCTTTATGCCACTCCGTATGGTTGGCATTCTATCTTCTGGAACTCTCTTTTCATTTCTGAATGTTGGGCAGCAACATCTATGCCTGAAGACAGTGATTCCCACTGTCAGTAAATCTAGAGCATCTCCTGCTAGCTTCGCGTGTTTGGGAAGTACCAGGAGCATAGGAGTGCTGCATTCATCAGATGCTTAATTTCACTAGCATTATCACATTTATTCCATCTTAAAATAATTATCATCACACAGTGAGAACCAGACATTTTAAGAGTGTTTTACTATATTTCTACCTAAAATAGATACTTTGGGTAAAACACTCAGGCTTTCATGAATGAGAACAAGCCTATTGTGATGTGTCCATCGAGCATGTTATACTTGCCACATTTTAGTTTTATCACACTTAGTCATTCATACTTACATTATGACTTTTACTCTAGATTCCAAATCTAGGAAGTGAAAAAGGAATCTATCTTGCTTACTAAGTCTTTAAAGCCATGGTGCTTAGTAGTTGCTTAGTAAATGAATAAATACAGAAATTAAATAAGTGTTGTAAGACTGAGCTATAAGATTTGAAAACTTGATAACTATTATGGTTTGGATCAGCAATGTCCCCCCAAAAGTCTCATGTATTTGGGTGTTATGGATTGTCTGTGGAATCATGCACTGTTGGAAGGTCGGGGCTCGGTCTGGAGGGATGGATTACAGGCATGTAAATTGAATTACAGGCATGTGAGGGAGGCTTACCACACTTTCCATACATGGAAGGGGTGAATTCTGAGGACTAGGGGCAGATCACTGGGATGGGCCTAGAAGGATATATAAGTTTCTTCCTGCCTTCCTTAAGAGCCTGGACTTGACTGGCCTTGACTTGGCTTCCTTTTAGCAATGCTGTGAGAATGTATCTCTGCAACATACTGCCACTGTTACCAGCTGCCCCCAAGTGGACTTCTGAAACTGAGCTAAAATAAACCTTTCGTCCCTAATTGGTGGATGTCAGGTTTTGAGTCATAGCAATGAAAAAGTAACTAAGATGGAAACTGGTTCCAGAGAAGTGGGATTGTTGCTGTGACTCTCCCTGACCACGTGGTTTGGAAGCCTTTGGAACTGGTTTGTGGGAGGAGTTTGGAAAAGTTTGAGGATGCTGGCTGGAAAAGCCTTGGAGTGCTCAGAGCCAAGTTTCATGGAAGATTCTGAACAGAGCTCAGAAGACCACAATGCTGATAAAAATGTGGATTGGAAAAAAACAGGTTCAAGAAGTTTTAGATGGAAAGGAGAACTGTATCAGCAAATGGCCCAAAAACCACGCGTATTATGCTCTTGCCAAAAGTTTGTCAGCATTTTGCCCTTATCCAGAGACTCTGCCTGAAACTGAGATTAGGGGTGGTGGACTGCTTAATCTGGTGGAGGAAATCTCAAGGCATCCCAATATTCAGGCTGCCCATTGGGTATTATTTGCAACTTTTAGCCTACTCCATAGTGAAGGACAGGAGACAATGGCAGAGAAAACAGATGTATAAAGTTTACAATCTAGAGTGAATAAGCATGTGTTTGTTTAAGAGACTAACTTTAAACAGAAGCCACATACTTGGAATCGGGCCTGTAAGAAAGAGGCTGTGATGGTATCTCAGGATTCAGCAAGATCCCCCCCACCCCTTTACCGGTTCAAGTGTGCAAAGGCAAAAAATCTTGTTCTGTGAAAAGTACCCGAGGAGGGAAGTGTTTGCCAGAGTTCAGCTATCCAGGCACTCAGAAGCTTCTGCAGCCATGGTACAATGACTACTGGTAAAGCCAGTGGCAGACCTTGGCAATGTCCACATGGTCTTGAGTGTACAGGCTGGCAGAGTGCAAGAGTTGTGGGTTCATGGGGGCTTCCACCCAGGTTTCAGAGGAAAGCCTTGGAGGCCAAGCAGTGCGCCTTTGGGAAGGCAGTATGTGAAGTTGTGAAGAAGCCTAAGGAGTGATGAAGAGCCCAAAATGTTGAAGAAGCGAGGAGCATGGATTGTCATCTGAGAGAAGCTGCAGGCCATCCTTGGATCCAGCCCAAAGGAGTGAAGATGGAGGGTGTAGCCAGCACTAATGCCAAAGCCGGAGGGGTGGGGCCACCCAAGCCCTTTGGAGTTGATACCCCATCAGGGTTTAGCCTGGTTGCTGGATATGGAGCTCTAGGACTTAACCCTTGCCTGCTGGGTTTTGACTTGTTTTTGTCCTATTGCTTTCTGTCATCCTATTCCTCCATTTTGTAATGGCTATGTGCCACTGTATATTAGAGATATTTAACCTTTCTTTGATTTTTCACAGGAGCTCATGGTTAAGAGTTTGCCTTCTACCTCAGAGGTGACTTTGGACTTAGATTTTTTTTTAACAGTACTGAAACTGTAAGACTAGGTCAATTCTTTAAAAAAAGAAATAAATGTATTTTGCATGGAGAAATGGATGTGAGTCTTTTGGGGCCCCAAGGCAGAATATTGTGGTTTGGACCAGGAATTTCCCCCCCAAAAAAGCCTCACTTACTTGGATGCTATGGATTGTCCACGGAATCATGTGCTGTTGGAAGACTGGGGCCTGGTATGGAAGGGGTGGATTACAGGCACATAAATTAGATTATAGGTGTGTGGAGGAGGCTTACCACAACTTCCACACCTGGAAGGGGTGACCACTGAGGCTGCGGATCCCTGGGATGGGCATAGAAGAATATAAAAGCTGCTTTCTGACTTCCTTAAGACCCTGGACTTGACTTACCTTGACTTGGCTTCCTGTTAGCAATTCAGTGAGGAGCTGCCTTCACTTCTGCCGCTGTCATGTATTGCCACTATTATCAGCTGCCCCTGCGTGGACTGTGACTTTCTAAAACTGTGTGCTAAAATAAACTTTTCCTCCCCTAATTGGTGGATACTGTATCTTGAGTCACAGTAATGAAAAAGTAGCTAAGGCAACAACTAAAACACTTAATATTCCAGTTCAAAAATTTATGTGGAATTAAACTGCGCAAAATAAGATTGTACAATCAATTGAGAATGTGGTCAATAATATAGTCTATATAAGCAATTTGTGTTCACATTAGAAAAAGTAATTAAAATTTATAGGTATAAAAGTTATTGGTGCAGAATATTTTAAGGGAAATGAGTGCATTTCACGAGTTATTTTTCACAAAAAGAGATGTGTAGCCATTAGATGTTATTATCATGCATGTTTTTTTCCTACCTATTCTACGTGTTTTACTTACATAGCAAAATAGAGGATGTAAATACCGTGCAGTACCACTTCCATGAGGGTAGGTTCCTAGTTGTTTTCCAAAACCTGTCCTCCTCCTCTATTTTGCTTAAAATAGCTACCAGATGCTCTCAATTTCTTCTTTCTTAGTAGCCATACAACTAAATTCTATATGAGTGAAAGAGATATACCCTATTTTCAGGAAGGTTCTTTAAAAGGTTGCCGTAGTCCCTGAGCCCTTGTTCTGTTGGGTTGTTTATGTTTACCTTTTCCCATTAGCTGGAATGTCCATGACTGTAGTGACTCTTGATGCCCCAAGAAAAGCCCACATGCCGGCTTTCTATTGCTCCTGTAACAGATTATCACAATTTAGTGACTTAAAACAATACGTATGTATCACTTTACATGTCTTAAGATTAGAAATCATTTATTTATTTTATTTATTTATTTATTTATTTATTTTGAGGCAGAGGCTTGCTCTGTAACCCAAGTTGGTCTGAACATGTTAAAAGCACAAGCTGGCCTGGAACTCATGACGATCTTCCTGCCTCAGCCCTCTGAGTGCTGGGATTACAGTCAGTGCCTCCATGTCTAGTTTATGTGGTACTTGGACTCAGGGCTGAACTCATGCTAAGCAAGTACTCTAACAACTGTACTATCGCTAAAATCTAAAATCAGCCTCACTGCGCTGAAGTCTGGATATCTGCAGGGCTGGTCCCTTTTGCATTCTCTGGGGGAGAACACAGATATCCCCTTGCCTTTCCCAGGCTGCAGAGGCAACTGGCTCATGTGGTCTTCTGTTCCACATCTGCGAGAGTTGGAGAGATTATGTCAACTTGAAGCAATCAGGAACTACTCCTGGATTAGGGTCTGGAAACCATGCCTAGATTGGGAATTGAGAACCAGACTGGGTTAGATTGTGAATGATTTGTGTGTCCGTGAATGAGGGAAGAGCACCCACCCAGTTGTGGAAGGTCCAACTTGGAATTCCTGTATAAAATGAGGGAAGAAGAAAGATTGTTACAGCTTTCTCCTCTGGAAAAGCTCTCACCTTCACAATTGTCTACTGATTCTGACTTGCTACACGCTGCAGATCTTCCTCACAGATTCACTTCAGTCTTGAGTTGCGCCTGCCGGCCTGTTGCTGATCTTCAGTCACCAATCTTTAGTCTCCAGTTCTTGCGATTGTTCTTCAAACAACCGAGATCTGCAGCAGACTCCAACTGTCCTGCAGTCCGAGATGGGAGTCCTACTTCACAGCTGGGCAGCCATCGAAACTCCAGCTCTCACACATGCAGGCTACCATCTTGGACTTTCTATCCACGGATTTGTAAGCCCTCCAAATAAATTCTTTTTGTTATAATTTCTGTAAATTCTGACTTTTGAAAGAACCCAAACTAATACAACATCTCACCTTACCAGAGCTGCTCCAGCAGCCAGAAGCCCATGTCCTTAAATGTTGCCACCAAGCAGAGCCACTCACAGTATAAGAACACTCATCTTGTCACCTCAGGCACTGAACGAAAGGAATGCGTCTGTGTTCCATCAACCACTGAGATGGAGAGCGGTGTGGTGGTCATTTTGTGTAAATAGGCCATATAAATCTAACATATCCTGTTTGTATACCACAGCATAAAATTTAAAAATACTAGTGTTAAATATTTTGTTAATTCATAATACATTGCTCATGTGTAAGCCATGTACTATAAAAATGCAGCATTTAACTGTGTTCATTTGTTAATTATTTTTATGGTTTATTTTCCAAATTTATTTCATTTGTAATGTAGACTTCAAAAAAAGAAAAGAAAGTCACCTTAGATATTAAGCGTAGAGTGAGGTTGTGGTCCTGTGTAAGTGTCAGGATTGATGATCTTGACCCTTGGATTCCAGATGGATCATTAAAAAACATACTGCTAATTTCATACTGTGCTCTCCATCTGCTAGCCCACTGCTTTGGTGAGGGGCTGCTGAACTGCCTTCTCTGCTCTATCAGAGATAACAAAACTTGGTGTGTATACATGTTATTTATAAAGGTATGTAGTTAGAATATATATTAGAAGAATTCAAAGATGAAATATAAGCAAGGAAAACAAGACATCATAATATAAGCTACCTAGACTAGTAAGTAAAAAAAAAGAAACAAAAGTGTACATTTTTTTTATTCCTGTGTTTTATGTTTAGATGAAAATCTAGAACCAGAGCAGTTGTGAATTTTAGCTAAATCCACTGTCCAAAGACGTTGAAAATAATGCCTGGAAGCAAGCCAGGCCCTACGAGACTATCAGAATCATCTGTGCGACTATCTAATTCACTGGGCCAGCTCCATGTCTCATTAAAAATCAAGTTATGCAACAAACTCTTCATTTTTAAGACTAAAGTCAATTTCTGAAATATGTGTGCTCTTGTTTTTACTAAGACACGTATGAAGATAATAGAACAAAAGCGACACGGTTGCATTCTGGACAGTGAGGTCTTAAATTTCCTTTGTCCTGCTCACTTCTTCTCAATCTTTTCCTGAATATTTGCAAAACTAAAAGCCGTATGGTTGAATCCATGATGATGAATAAGTGATAGGATAGTAGATAAGGCGGTTAGTGGCATACTGAGCACACCTCATGCGCTTCACTATAGCCATACCTCCAGAGCCTAGGCTCACATTACCGTTTGCCCCCTCGTGTCAGACATGTGGTAGAAATACAGGTGGTCGGAACCAGAGCTGTCACGACACGAGCACAAGTCAAAAGCAGAATCTGCACATTTTCCCACCACGAGTTTAGAATATGCTTTTTAAAAAGCTCTACCCAGAGACAGCAGCTGTGGGTCTGTAGCTTTGCCAGCTTCTCTCTTTTCCTAAACATTGCTCTTTCAATGTCAGCCCTGAGCTCATGCATTTAGTGAGTCACTTAAAGTACAAAATCTATTTTGTTGAAGAAAGGAAGTCTTTAGGTGTAACATACGTCCAGAAAGGAAATCTTTTAGTATAAAATATAACCGGATCAAAAGAGTGACAGGCGTAGCAGGGGTGTGAATACTAGCGAGGCTTTGTCCACTACGGAAATCCGTCAGTTACATTTACCATAGACTAAAGCTCCTGGGAAGGGGAAGAAGAGGGATGAGAAGGCAAAAGGGGCAAAATGACGTTTGACTCGAAGCTGATGTATGGGTTCACCCAAAGGCTTCTATCAGAACGCCATGGAACTATAATCAGAGCTTCTGCGCTTTACCCTAGGACATGTGGCTCGGGTGCTCAATGAAAAAGGAATCCTGAGTGCTAAACACATGGCCCTACTACCTAGAAGCTGTGCAGCATGGAAGGGAATGTCAGGGGGCAGCATCCTGGGCACAAACTTCATCGACTTCATAAATAATAACCCCTGCAGTGGTAGTTATCAGAGGACCTCTAGTTATCTTGATAGCTGTGACCATCAGTCTGAAGTAGAATGAGGTACATGTAGGCTCCAGTGTTAATGAAAACTCTTCCACAACCCAGTAGAGATGTATCTGAGGATTCTAAGAAGTAGCAGGATGGGAGTTTTGGGAGAACTGCTTTTCAAAGTGAGTAGATTGAGGTAAGAATTGGTGGCATACCAGTTGCTGTTAAATACAGGTTTAGAAAACAGGGTTTAGACAATAGAACAAACTAGAAAATTCAAGGACAGACAGCCTTCACTAGGGATGTTTTAGATTGTAGCTGGGAAGGCCCATGGGTCAAAGAGGAAAGAAACATTGAACGATTGTGTCATTCTGTTGAATGAAGATCAGAAAAAATTAAATCACTAAAATATTCAGAACTCAACAATGTGCCTGATTTTAATGTCATCAAGAAAAACTTCTTTAAATTATGGGAAATAATATACAAGAAAACTATCAAAATTTTCTTAATCTTCAGGCAAATTTCAATCAAAGTAATAAAATTATAGGTACGAAATGCTGAGATTTTAGCAAATATTGCAGGAAGTAAAGGATTTGAGCACACAAAATGTTTCATTTCTTTTGGATTACAACAGGGACTGCTTCATTTGCCAGAAATTCTGCACTTTGAACACTTTCCCAGATGCAGTTCTGTGTACTAACTGGACCATAATGAATCATTTCCCTCTGGGAAGTCTGGAATTCAGTAGTCCTGGGAGGGGATGGCTTGTATGTTAATGAATGGCATGAACATTAATGTGCTGTTAGATATGTAATCTGGACATGAGCCATGGTACTCCTTAGTCTAGGAAGGTGTCCTGGAGTCTTGACTTAAAAGTTTCATGTATTCGGCTGACCTCCAACAGATTTTTGAAGCATATCATTTCTGGCTACCCCCGCTTGGTCCCACATGGATTGCTTAGGAGTTAATTCCCATTTCCCTGGGGTCTACAATATTGTTCCACCTCACTTTTTTTTTTTTTCCTGGAACTGCTTTTGATCAACACAAAGCCTTATGTATGTGAAGCAAGAAATTTACCACTTAGTCATACTCCCAACCCACTTTTTAATAATCAAGTGTAATTTAGAAACAGATTTAACAATGACAAAATTGAAAAGTTGTATAATGCACCATTTTCCCATCTCGCTCACGGAGATTGTGACTGTCCTCATTTTCTCAGATTCCCCAGTCCCAACATCAACCCCCGCTTTTGGAAAACCCCTTGTTAAAGTACAATCCTGTGCATCACTCCCGTAAGGACATCCCAAGCAGCCAATAGTCTGCTCGCGGCTGGACTTCAGCTGGGCCAGAGATAATGTCAAGAACAGACTGTAGAGTTAGGGAGTTGGTGATCAGGTGAACTCTGCACTCACAAGCAGCAGGATCTCTAGGGCAAATCACTCACCCTCTGTATACTCCCATTTCTTTTTTGAATAGGAATTTAAATACCCGTGATAGCCACTTCAAATTGCAAGGAACAAATACATCCCTATCCTTGCAGCCATCAAGTGCCATAAAGCTTCAGTTACGATCATTACAAATACATAATAATGTGTCCTTAAAACCATTCTCTAGGTCAGTTGCCTCTTCTCTATAACCCTCACTCCTCCATGTGTAGCACTCCTTTTGTCATGTTTGTTGGCCTGTGACTGGCAAGCAATTACAATGAGTAATTCCATTGTAGGAGGAGATAATAAAACGTGATATCGTAACTACCCACAGAGCCTCAAAAGTATTTATGTTTCCTCTAATAACCTGGTGTGATGCTGTTAATCTTGACAAAGCCTTCCTGGCAGGTGCTGGGGAGCTGAAGCTTCATATTCTCTCACTGTTTGCTGACTCTTCCACAGGGAAGACTCCAAGCTATTAAAATGCAATGGCCCTGCTCTATTTTTAATTACATTTAGTTTATTAGAGGAACAATCAGATGCATATCAAATATCAGGAACTGACTTTCCACAGTTGGCTCAGTGAATGGATGGAACATTTTATCATACACAAAATGGGTCATGGGCAGCTATTTCTTTACTGAGAGAAGTTAAAACACAATTTAAAGAAATAAAAGAAATGTATCCCTCCCACAGGGAAACAATTCTTCATTAATAATTTCCACTTTCATGCAGTTAACCTTTTCATTTTAAAACTCATCACCATAAACGTTATGTAAATAACAAACTTCTCTTGATATTCAGGATGGGAGCTTCAAGTTTCTCTATTTTATATCAGTAGAATAACTGCAAAGTAAATCATCAGTGTATAATATATATTTCCTTTATGAAAACTCTAAGTTGTCAGGTATCAATAAATATAATTCTCACAGTTCTAAAGAAAACAGGCTGTGTTCATCGGTTGATCAAATCAATCTACTTTCTTTCAATACACAGCATTACAAAAGCTGTAATTTCATGCATTATTATGTGCAAATAGAATTTAAGAATGCCTTATGTATCATGTATAAAAGAGGCACATGCCATAGGAGAAGAATATATTTTCACGTTTATCATAAAATTGTTTCCAATCCCATTTAAAAGCAAGTTTATATTTGGGGCAAATGGCCATTATCATAAATCACCTAGAGCAGATGGAATACGGCAGAATGAGAAATGTAGATTGTCCTTTCTCTCTCTCTTTTTCTGCTTTGAGGGTGGGACCGTGTTATTGTTTCCAGACATTGTGCGGGAGTATTGCCACAGTGACAGCTCAGATAGGAACTGGGGAAATGGTTAAAGAAAGTATTAAAGAAAAAGCCAGGCAGAGGTGCACTGTGTGAAAAAAAAAAAAAACAAGCACAAGATTGCGCATTTATTTTCCTTTTTTCTAGCCTGTTTATTAGGTATTAAATGCTACTCTGGTGAACAATTAATTTCTTTTTTATTTCCATGAACTCCTATTTTTAAAGTAAGAATATATATAAGAGCCCAAGTATCATTTGAGCATATATATCTGCATCTGTGTGTGTGTGTGCGTGTGTGTGCGTGTGTGTGTGCGTGTGTGCGTGTGTGTGTGTGTGTGTGTACAGAGATAGAGGAATAGAAATCAGAGTCTTGACACTTTTGAGTTTATAGACACATAGAAAAGAAAAATAAAAATTCATTAAAATTTTATGAGTGTGACTAAGGGTAAGTAAACGAATCTGCCAGTTTCTTCCTATCAGTTTGAGTAAGATGGTACAGGGAGCGTTTGGAATCACTAAAAAAAAAAAAAAATGTATTAAAAATAAGATCTGAAGGATAAATAAAGCTTGCCCATGTGAAGACCAATGGTAGGCAGTGGTTGCCAGGTGAATGAGGGAAACTATGTAGATACATGAAGCAAGTAAAGAACATAGTGGTTTGAGATGATTGAGGCCAACGTGTCCTCAGGATACAGGTGAGTGGGTGACATCAGGTAAGACTGGAGAAGTAGGCAGTGGCTATAAGGTTCACAGAAGTCTCTATGAATCAGATGTATAATTTGGGACCCTAAGAAGACAATGAAAAGCGATTTGGGACTGTAAGCTTGGAAATCAATCGAAATTTCACAAACATATCTCAAGCTTCATTATACAATGTAGAGCGAAACCAGAGTAGCTATGTATAATCCTATTCATGAAAAAGAGAAAAAAAAATCTCTCATTCTACAAGAGTCAAGTGACATTTCACAGAGCTACGTAAGCTTTGATGTTACACTCTGTCTTCGCCGCCTGTACAAAGCAAGGTGGCTACTGAAAGGATGCTCAGAGAATACATAGATAAGTGCATGAATTGGAAACACATTAATAAAACTGCAAAACAATATTTACTGAGTGTTTTAAGATGAGGAGGTAGAAGTCAAGAACATTCCAGATTTCACACCCAAGTGCCATTTGAACATTGAACAAGAGCTGGTGCCGAAGAGTTACTGTTCTCATCTCTGTGAGTAATACAAGAGAAAAATAAGACATTCTTTGTTTCTCATAGAATTAAGTGTCTAAATCGAGTTTTTTTCAGATTTTACAGATTTCATTTGAATATAAATTAAAGAAATGAAGCAATGTTTCTATATTAGTATGCTAATCATCACCACATTGTGTCAAGATGATGGATGAATTTTTCTTTAAAAATATTGACAATAGAAATGTGTTAGCCTCACAATCAGAAAACTCTTTAATGACATATAAGAATTTAGTAAAATAATGAAAAAACTCAAACATTGTTTTCAAATATAACATTTCCTTTCCTAGAAGTTTTGCATCAAATGACATTTGTTATTTTTCACAGGCAAAATGGTTTTACTTATTGGAGGAGACCAAAATTGTTATCAATACACAAAGAAAATGTTATATTATCTATCCTTTTTATTTTTTGCTTAATATATAATTTGTACCTTTTTTAGCTTTCTGCTTTATTAAATACTGATGAAAAACTGCTGTGAGCACCTCTTCGCCAAAAAAGACTATTATAAGTGCCCTCTAATTCTAGGGTGGTTGGGATGATCACAAGAAATAGTATAAAGCAAATATAGAATATTTTTAAATAAAAATCACTCATTCATACATATATGCATTCCATATAGTTTTAAACACCCACTTTAGTCTAAATAAATCCAAATTTCATAACCAAAATTGAAACTTTGTTAAGAGGTTAATGTTATATGTTTATGAATAGAATGTAGTCTGAAGAAAGAGTAAGAGCTAAAGCAGAACTTTACGGAGTCATCCTTCGAACTGTGCCTCGATCAAGCAATGGACCTTGCTATGGCAGAGAAAGTAATGGATGAATTCCGAGAGTCTGGTAGAAGAGGAAGGATGCAAAAATGAGCAACTATGGCAGATTCTGGTAGGTTTCCAAGGCCACGGACGGAGGCTCAGATTGGGTATTAGAGGCAGTATGCACCTGCGGTAGAACAAAAGTAGATGTCCCTACTACTAGCAGGAAGTGGTGAGCTGGAATCAAATTGGGAGATCAGACTGATGGCAAAGAAAGACAAGGGGATTCCAGGTATAAATCAATAGGGCTCTGGACTTGAAAAAATAAATAAATAAAAGTTAGTGAAAATGAACAACAAGAACATTCATTTTAAAAAATAGTTTTTGAATTAATGAAACAACTGGAAAGAACACAGAATTAAGATAATGTGTCCACTGCTGACACATAAGAGCTCTCATAAGTATGTTTTGCTTGCTTCAGATCTGTTTTTACCAGAGAATATACTTAAACAATGGACGATCACTGTTGGCCTTCTGAAGAGGCGTATTCATTCTTTTTTTTTTTTTTCTGTTGTGTTACAAAATGCCTGAGCTTGAGTACTGTGTAAAAAAGATTTCATCTAGTTCACAGATTTGGAGGCTGGTAATCCAGCCAGCATTGTGTCAGCTCTTCTGCAGGCCGCACCACTACGCTGGTGGCCCTGTGTTGGGCGCATGTGGAAGAG
This sequence comes from Ctenodactylus gundi, assembly GCA_004027205.1. Lineage (NCBI taxonomy): Eukaryota > Metazoa > Chordata > Mammalia > Rodentia > Ctenodactylidae > Ctenodactylus > Ctenodactylus gundi. The sequence continues at coordinate 114,017 of PVKB01004625.1, forward strand.
GGAGAGATAATGGTCAGCTTTTCTCTCTTTTGATAAACCGTTCTAAAAGGAACTGTGCTCCTATGAGAGCTACAGTGATTCTTTCTGAAGGCAGAACCACTGAGGGCCTCCCCAGGGTTCCACCTCTCACACTGCTGCACAAGAGACCAAGCTTCCCACACACCAACCTTAGGGGACAAGCCGTGTCTAAACTATAGCAAGAAAGAACTACTATTGTGAATTGAGTGCTTATTAATTCAATGCATCTGCATGCAATTTTACAGCAAATTTAGATACAAGCCCTATACTCTACCATTGTGCTAACTGGTATATTTTATTTAACAATCTGTGTGTACAAATTCAATAACATTCTGATTACATACAACTTGAAAAATTTGTTTCCACTATATGTATCACTTTCATCACTTTTTCTCTCTCCCTTACCATTTCTCTTTCCTTCCTCCCTCTATTTTCAGTATCTCTCTCATTTCCTAGCAGTCCGTTCCCCCTCTTCCCAGGCTCTCACTTAAGATCTTTTTATGCAAGTATTTTTGGCAATATAATGTGAGAGATACCCATTAATGTCCAATCTTTCGTGTCTAGTCCATTTCACCCAGCATTATTGATTCAGAGTAATCTCATACTCCTTCAAATGCTTCATATCTGCATCTCTTTATTGTTGCATAATTATATATAATGGATATATATAGAGATATATAATCATGGATATATATATATATATATATATATATATATATATGATATATATGTGATATATTATATGATGGCTTTAATTCTTTTGCAAAAATTGCCCAGTGGAGATGTGGTTGGGTCAAATGAGATTTTCATTCTCAGATTTCTAAAGAATCTCTCAAAACAGCATTCTCTCCATAGTGGTTGGATCAGACTGCGATCCTATCAACAGTAGCACCAACAACTGTTTTTTGAGTTCTTCATGTAAGCCATTCTCACTGGAGAGAGGTGGAATCGCAGGGTTGTATTGGCTTGCATTTCTCGGATGGCCCAAGATGCTGAATGCTTTTTTCATGTGCTTGTTGGCCTTTTGTACTTCCTCTTCTGAGATGCTTCTTTTCATTTCAATTGCCCATCTAATAATGCGGTCATTTATTTTGAGATTGGCATACTTCATATAACTGGAAATGAAGAACATTTATTCTGTAACTTACTCTTTTATATCTCTATACACAAAACACGTAGATATGATATATATTATTTTTAAACCTTGTTTAGTTTTGTTACAACTATAATGTAGTTTAGCCATATATGTACATTTTAGTAATGGCTATTTAGAACTTTTACAATTTTAGTTATTAAAGGCAATGTCTCAAAAACCATTCTATTCTTTTTTCATAAGTAAGCCCTACTCCCGTTCACTAAGTATATCTCAAGAATTTAATGGATATATGGTAAAAGCAGCTTCACTTTAATTACTAATTTATTTGTCAAAACAGTGGTTTTCATTGGCACCGGCTGCAGTGCATACGTGTTAGTGGACCTTCTTGTGTTAGTACCCAGCCGTGTCCATGTTTCCTAATCCAGTAGCCATGGAATGATTGTTAATTGCAGTCCCATTTTCGTGCATGATTACAAGGCTGTAAGGTCATGTTTTCGTTATCAGGCTTCTTCCTTTAAAACTTGTTTTTATATTCCCTATTTTTTTCCGTTGAGCTTCTCATCTTGTTGTTCTACAGGGGTCCTTTATAACTAACCTTTTGTCACTTATGCACATTAGAAAAACTGTTGTTCCAGTTTTTTCTTTCATTCTTAATAGTATTTTTGTTGAGGAAATAGAAACTAAAATAAATGGCTAACTGCATATATACCCTATTATTTTCACTTTTCTTAATCTTATTTAGGAAAAGTTGTCTTATTTAGGAGTTATCAACTAAATTTATCTCTTTGCATCCTGAACCTTAATTTTTCTGAAAGTTATACTGTGTGTGCGAGAAGCAGTATCTCAAATTTTTCTATTTTCTTATCAACATGTAAAGAACAATTCATCATTTTTCTATCCTTATTGCTAACTCTGTAAATATGAAATCATCTTGTATGTATAGTTCTGCTTCAAGAGCCTTTGTTTTGTGACATGAAAATGCTTAACTTCACACTGCAAATTTATATAAGCCTGCAAGTCTAGGTAGTTAACCAGGAATATCTACTTTATTAACTGAAATTTCTCTCTGTTCTGCTATTTCTAACTACAGAGGAAATTTAAATTATAATTTCAAATTTTACAAAAATCTTATTGATAATTGCAACATTGTCATATTTACATGTTAATTTGAGCCAAATGAATACTGTGATATTTTCTTATCCATGAACAACTACACTTCTAAGTTTTTATGCCACCCATCATTATTTTATATGTTTATCCTCATAGGTATGAAAATTTTTATCAGGTTTATTCCTAGAAAACTCAGAGTTTTAATATTATTGTGCATTTGAGCTTTTTATCACCTATATTCTCTAATTAGTTTTTTCACTGGTGTATGATTTTGTCACTTTCATATTAAAGTATTGTATGTTGAATTTTTATGTTAAAACTTGCAATCTGAATCCCAAAATCTTACTAGTAACAGCTCTCAAGTTCTAACAGTATGAAAAATTTTTGAACACTCCATTATGTTAAGAACTATACATTACAGCTCTTTTCTAATTATATTTTACATCTTGAATATTAGATGGCTATAATTTCTGTTTAGTAACTCACTTTATATGTTTGCCTGTATCGTGTGGCTTTTTATATGTTGAGCTTACTTCTACTGTCTCATGCTGTGTTTTCTCTGAAGAATCATTTTCTTCTCTTTGTAGACTCCAAGCTGCCCCACAATGATTCTTTTATATTTATGTCTACACACAACCACTTCCTATTGATTCTCTTCTAAAGTACAGACCAGGAGGAAGCTGCGATTTTGACTTGGAATGCTCTCAGACTCATTTTGTCATTGCTCACTTTGAGGGAAGCCAGCTGTCACCTACCTGTGCAGAGGCCCAGCTGACAGAGCAAGACTGAAAGCTGACCCCATGAAGCAGCCACAATCATGTGGATGAACTCGTATCAGACTCATCTAATAGATTAGCAAAAGGAGAAACTATTGGCATGAAAATAGCTGGAATAATAATCTTGGGATTTGGAGTAGGCAGAAAAGAAAACAATGATAGAATGTTCCAGAAAGATTAAAGACTAGAATCTAGGGGACTCTTTGAAGAGAATAGGAGGTTCCAAGTGAGCAGGACAAATAGAGGCAGTTCTCACACAAGTAAAGGTTCAAAAAGGGAACAGCAGATATAGACAGGCATATAGTAAGTTCAGAAAGAACTTTGAAATGAAGAGGAAGGATTTTGCTTCAGAAACTGATGATCATTTTTTAACCTCTTAAAATTTCTTTGTAAGAACACAAATTAAAAAAAAAAACTACTAGAATGTCTGCTTGCATTTTGAGTTTTGTGATAATTAAAGAGTAACAGGATATTTTCTTAATTCTTGGGTCCAATCCCCTTCACAAGACTTTGACATAACTTGAACAGTTTTAAGACAGAGAGAGCATGCACTCTATGGTATTTTTAATTTGCTTTTAAGAAAAGAGTTAGTGAAGCATTAAGAAGCTTCAAAGACTTGTGTGTGTGCACATACATGCACATATTTTTGAAAAATAATAAAAAAACAATGGCACAAATAGGGAGTAGTAAATTATTTGTTGTCTTTTGTAGTGCTGGGGATAAAACGTAGGGTTTTTGCACAGCATTACATCCTTAGCCCACTGTTGTGGTTTTGATTTTGAGACAGTATTTCACTAAGTTACAGAGTTGCTCTTTCTGAAAATGTTCTTAAATCACTTATTTCTCAACACTGTCACACAGTACATTCAATCTACTGCAGTGCTTATTACTAAATTCAACTTATGAAAGAAGGATTGTGAAAGAGAAAAATAGATAATTCTTAAATCAGAATTCTGCAAAAACCATTTAAAACCAAAAGATTATTTTAATTAAAGCCTTAATCTCCCATTTAAATCTTATATTTACTTAAAATTTCAATTTTTATTCTGATGGTGTTCTTTCAAAAGCAACAACAAGAATGATTTCCACCTGTTTCCTTTACATGTTTGAGTTAAACCAATACTGCTTGTGGCTGCTGGTGGTGGCGGCTCCTTACATTAGCACACGTTGTGATGTAGCTCCTTTCCTACACCAATAAATTATTATTAAAAGAAAAGATTCTATTCCATACACTTTATCATTATTTTTATTTTATTTAACCATATTCTACATGTGTGTGTGTAATTTCATTGCTCAGGAAGTTCATAAATGTAATTTTAAATAAAATAGGCTAGCAACTATCAGATTAATAGCAGTGGTCTTTGGCTTAGTAACAGAATAAATACTAGAGTATCACGGAAATCACTCGACAATCCTCTCCTCACCTCAGACCAAAGAAACTCTGTTACTCCTGAACAAAACTAGATTTGATTCCCCATCGAAACCTGACATTCTACATATCCTCGGTCAAGTAAAATGCCTACTAACAGAATATGGGTAATTGTAATAAATCACATAGTCATTATTATTTTTACATTTTTGGCTTCTCATTGGTCAGGTGTAACATAATAGATTATGTAATGTACAATGCTCTTTTATCCCAAAATGTTTCTTTCCCCCGTAACCCAAACCCTTTTACAATCCTTATGACAGGACTTAATATTGTGTGCACAAATAGGGCGTAATAAACTATTTTTTTCTTTTGTGGTACTGGCGATGGAACAGGGCCTTTGCACTGAGCTGCATCCCCAGCTCATTTTTTAGTTTTGATTTTGAGACAGGGTCTTAGTAAGCTGCCCTGTTTGTACCTGAACTTGTGATCTTCTCCCTCAGCTTCCCAATGTGTTGGAATTAAAGCCCCGTACCACCAGACCCTGGCAGATTTAATTATGAGATATAATTTTCCAAATAATGCTAGTGGTGGAACAATATGAATTCGTGGACGCCATTTGGTTGCAGCAAAGAGGAAAAGGCTCCGTTCTTTCAAGGGGTGGAAATCATTGTAATGGGGTGACGTGTCAGTGAAATACTGGGGAGAATCACAGTGGATGACTTCATGCCATTTGCATGACAGAAATAGTGAACATGCTGTGGGGAAACACATGGGAAGACTAGAACACACATAGCAAAAAGTAGCAGGAGAGAAATCAAAAGATATTCTGATCCATCAAGAAGACTGCGGACAAAATTGGGACCATATGACAGACCAACAGGAGAAAGGGAGGGTTATTACGGAGCTGGGTGTAGACGCAGGGACAAATGTGGCAAAGAGATGAAGGATAGGATGGTGGTTAGGGAGGCTTTGTTGTCACGATGGCTATAGTAATCATGGCTATGGAAATGATGGCTTTAATGACGGAATGAGAGAAGGCAGAGGTATAGAAGGGTGTGCTGTGGAGGAGCTAGTGGTGCAAGTTCAGATTTTCAGGTTGGTCATTTTGTACATATCGGAGGGATGCCTTTCATACAATTGGAAACGATGTGGGTAATTTCTTCTTGCCGCTAAATCCAGAACAATCTCATGTTGATGTCAGAGCTGATAGAAGAACAACAGGAGAAGCGAACGTAGAGATTGTGACACATGAGGATTCAGTGGCTGCCATGAATGTAAAAATAACACCCAACAACAGTGCACTGAGGTCTTCTTCAATACTTCTCCTGGAGGTGGTTCCGAAATGAGGGGTTCTGTTAAGCGAGGCTCTGGCAGCGACGGAGTGGGTAAGCAGGGAGGATGTGGATCTGTCAGAAGAATGGGAATGGGAAACAATTACAGTGGAGTATAGAGTACTTCTGATGGCTTGGGTGGCCGTGACCATGGTGGTGGAGGTGGGCATTGCTATGGGCGAAGCGGCATGATTGGGGTAGGTAGTGTGAGGGGTGCTGGAAGAATTTCCGCCAGTGTACAAGTCCTAGTAACAGTACGGGATGGGCTACACTTTCTTCAAGATTTAACTTTTTGTGTTTTAAGTACTTTATAGTGATTGAAGGAACGTGCTTTCAAAATAGTATTTAGTAATGTAACAGATTGCTATGGGAAAACTTTACTTTTGTACGTTCCATTTGCTGCATACTTTGATTTAAAAATAATTTTTATATCCAAATCAGGAAATAAAATCCATTCTTACACTGAAGAGGTTTAGCAAGATTTGTTTTGAGGGGCTAAGATTGTTTTGAGGGGCTAGAGGAATGACACTGTTGTTAAGCCCTGAGTTTGATTCCCCAGCACCACAAGATGCCAGACACACTGGTGCATTCCAGCAAACCCAGCACTCAGGAGGCTGAGGCAGAAGAATTACTGTGGGCCCAAGGCCAGCCTGAATAATTTAGTGAGTTCAGGACGTGGGCTACAGAGTGGGACCCTTTCTAAAAAAAAATTGTTTCAATTATAATAATTAAATATGAGAGGATATTTTTATCTGTTTTATTACTGATTTAGCACCAACGCCTAAAATAATGGCAAGTAGTGGTGCTCAGGGAATAATTATGGCGTGAGTTGTTGAATGAAAGATTGTCAAGTAGTTCCTTACGCTATTTACATTTCTCTCCACCTAACAACTATTACCTAAATTCTACACTATGAATATTAAGTGGAATTTCAAAAACAGATTAAAATTCTCCAAAATCTCAGGTATTAAATATGACTTTAATAGTGCAATCTCAACATGTTTAACACTATGTAACTTTGTCATGTATGTATCGTGGGGATAAATGGGCCACCTCCACTAGGAATTCTTGAGTAGGCAAGGGACATTTTAAATCATGTGCCTAGACAAGAGCAAATACAGAAAAATGCGTTGATGGGTATTAAGTTTGACCTAAATTCTTTGTGTTTAAATGTATAAAATGACAATGCTACATGGAGTTTTGTAGTATAAAAGCTTTCGCTTAACCATTTCTGCGACAATGCAATGTAGTTTACTTTATTAAATAAAGTGTCAGAATAAAAAAGGAATTTCTATATATCTAATGTTTGCCATGTGTGTGATCCTGTATACACTCATATATATGTATTCTCTAAATACATATATGTTGCATATATAGTAAACATACACACATGTATATATGCCACATGCTACACACAAATGGAGAGAGAGAGTTGGGGAGGGGGAAAGAGAGAGAGAGAGAGACCACAATTTAATGTGTTTTCCAAAAGTTCCAGGAGTTTTTGCCCGATTTCAGTTAATCTAACAAAGGAATAAGGATGAAGAGATGACTTGCACAAAATCATACCTCCAGGTGACAGAGAGTGGTCACGGAGCTATGCAAATTTCCGGATATTTATGCCATCAAAAGTTCAAACAATTTAGAAAGGGCCAACCTAGCAGAACCTTGGTAAGGAATTGAGAAAAACTGAAAATTTAGTGAAACGCTACAGAAGCCATTCATTTGACGACACATCAATGAAATTCCAAGATCAGAAAGACAGAGAAGATCTAAGAAAGAGAATGATGGGAAATAAGAAGGGCGGAACTCTGAGAAGCTGATCAAACTCAAGTCCTAGGTGTGAGGGATAAACACACTCTAATCTGCTAGAGCAGCTGTGCATAGGAAAGGCCCCACAGCTGTCAGTCCTGATGGACCTGGAATCTCCTCCCACTGGGCACGAGGCCTGTTTCCTCTGACTCTAGTGCCTCCTCTGGGCCTGGGCCTTGCAATCGCTACCCTTAAAAAGGGAGTACAGAAACAGCTTGTGTGTTCATCTGCTTATTCTTCCAAGAATTTTATCTATAGGAATAAGAAAATACATTGTGATTCTAAGGGTTTGAGGTTTAGACTCACTTTTCACCATGCTAATTGTATTGCAGTTATTAGATAAATATATATAGTAGAAATTATATGCTGTTAGTTAATTCAAAATAACTAGAGTATGTATTATTTTCTTGAAAAAGTCATTTTAAATGAGAAAATGTACGCTGAACTCACTGAACAGAGCTGAGAAAACAATCCCATTCTCAATGACTCCTCAAAAAATTAAATACCTTGTAATAAACTTAGCCAACAAAGTGAAGGACCTGCACAGTGAAAACTACATTATATTGCAAAAAAAAGCAATTGAAAAGGACACTAGTAAATAGGAACTCATCCTCTCTTCCTCGATAGGCAGAATTAATATTGTCAAAATAGCTATACTGCCAAAACTGACCTACAGATTCAATGCAATTCCTATCAAAATACCAACTTTTTTTTTTACAGAGCTACAAAAAACAATTCTACAATTTGTATGGAACCGAAAGAGACCCAAAATTGAGAAATCCTGATCAACAAAACAAAGCAAGTGGCATTGCAATTCCAAATATCAAGTTGTGTTACAAAGCAACAGCAATAAAAAATAATAACGGTATGGTATTACCACAAACACAGAATTGAGGGTGCAGAAACAACCTTAAGCACCCCCAACTACCTGATCTTTGACAAAGGGACCTAATTGTGCACTGGGAAAAGAATAGTTTTTTCAATAAATGGTGCTTGAGGAAATGGTTATCCACACGCAGAAAAATGAATCTAGACACATATCTATTGCCATGAACTCAAATCAAATCAAAGTGGATCAAAGACCTAGATATTAAAACAGAAAACTGAATCTGCTCTAGGACAAAATAGGTAAAATTTTTCAAGATATAGATATGGGCAAAGACTTCCTCAAGAAATACAAATAGTCATCAAATACATGAGAAAAATATTCAACATCTGTAGCCATTAGAGAAACGTAAGTCAAAAACATCACTAAGATATGATCTTACCCCAGTGAGAATGACACTAAGAATTCAAATTGCAATAGATTCTGGCTAGGTTGTGGAGAAAAAGGAATCCTCTCACATTGCTGGTGAGACTGTAAACTGGCACAATCACTATAGAAAACGATATGTTGATTTGACCCAGAGTTACCTCTTCTGAGTATCTTTCCAAAAATGTTAAAAGCAACATATATAATGGATACCTGTATACTCGTGTTCATAGTATCATAATTAACAATAGCTAAATTGGGGAACATGCCAAAGCATTCATCAATAGACCAAAGGATACTAAAAATTGTATACATATACAATGGAGTACAACTCTGTTATAAGACAGATCTGAGTCATTTGTAGGTAAGTGGATACAATTTGAGACCATTATGCTTGGAGAAGTGAGTCAGATTCAGAATGTTAAATATCACATGGCTTCTCCAATATGAGAAATCTGGATTATAAGTAATTGGGTCTAAGAGAGATTGGATATCCGGTGAGGAGGAGGAGGAGGAGGAAGGGTGACAAGGGGAGAGGAGAAGGGAATGTGAAGTTGACACAATATATATGTGCTCAAAATTCCCAAGCTCAAGGTGACCATTGTGTATCACATACATCCACTAAAGATGGGGAAAAATGAGATCAACTTTTTCCCAATGCAACTATTGCAGCCTGGACAGATCTTGTTCAGGAACATCAACCCAAAGTCACACCTCATTGCCTCTACAGAAAGACATGAATCATTTTATTTTGAGGCCAGGAATTCTTTCAACTGAGGATCAATGCTAATATCTTTCAATTTAGCAATTCTACTCATCAGAACATATCTTTTTAAAAAATCAACAAAGCAGACAAAACATCCCGTATACAGATGCTATGCTTACTGCTCAGAGTAGAAACAGACAAAACAAATTTCCCCCAAAGGAAATAGGATAAAACAAACTACCTACCATGGTGGACACAGTTATTAAATGAGGCTTTTGTAAAAGGTTTAATAATATGGAAAATACACACGAAATGAGTGAAACAGCATTAAATAAAGTTCAATGGAGAAAAACACAAATTCTACAAAATGCATAGTTTTATAAAAGAACATTTGGATAGAAGACACATATTACATGAAATAAAACTTAACATTTCTAAAAGCGAGAAATCTACTTTAGGTAACTCAGCCTCATGAATGTGCAACAAGTCCACAGTTATCACCTTGGGGAAGTGCACAAAGCCAAAATTTACCTGCCTGTTGAATGGTAATATTTATGCTGAGCGTGTGATGTAAATTATGCACATGTTTTAGCAGTTTTGTCTCTAAACCTTCTGGATCTAAAGTAAAAAATGGTCTTTGCTAGTGAAAGATTTAGCATATCCTGTGCCCTGTTGTTCTGTTTATTTCCTTAGAAATAAAGTGTGCATATGTGCGTGTGCATGAGCACCCCAATGCACATATCAGTGTTCAATAATTAAATTGTGATCAAACAAAATCTGGAGGTGAAAATCAGATGAAAGACACAGAGACGCAGGTAACCATCTCACTCAGGGAATGAGACTGACTACAAGAAGTCCCACAAAAATTTTAAAACATTAAAATATCACAGAAAAACTCTGAATTTCAGTTGTGAAGATCTATTTTCTAAGCAGATATTGCATAATTGCTCACAGCCAAAATATTAAAAATGGCTAAGAAAAGAGTAAGTCCTTCCATCAGTGACACTGTTGATTATGTGGAATACAAGGAAAACAAAAAAAAAAATAATAACTGCAGATGAGGGGGAATATGAGATGCTCTTTTTCTCTCATAGTCCTTAAATCTCCTGTTCACTCTGTCCAGCTGTTATTTTGCCACTGCATGCCAAAACATGGTTCCCTTTTAAGGGACTTTTCCATGGCTTTTTTTTTTTCTATTTGCATGTAGGTAGAAAAGATTTCCTGTTGAAAGTGTAAGACTTGTTTTAAAGTAAGTCCTTCTTTTGAAACTCATGAAAGATTTCTCAAAAAGGGAAAACAGTACTTTCTTACTGCACAAGAGTTATCTTCACAGCTCTAATTTTCTCTACTAGGATTTGCCGTAGCCTAAGAAAGACATGTTGTCTAAATTTAGCCCCCCCCCCCCTTCAGTGAAGTTCTTCTTGCGCAAAAAAAGCGAAAAAGCCACAATTCCTACCAAGAGAGGACAACCTAAATACTCATCTAACCTCAGTACATGGTGTGTTATCAAATCTTTGACAAAATCAAATATGTAAAGTCTCAGTACTTCACTGTAAACAGGATATTTAAGGACCAAAACAGAAAAAGAGTATCTCATAGTTTCTCCTACTCTGTAGTTACTTTTATTTTCTTATATTCCAAATAAGCAACAGTGTCCCTGATGGATGGACTTATTCTGTTCTTAGCCTTTTTAAATATGTTGGCTATGAGCAATTATGCAATAGAAAATACATTTTTGTAGATGAAATTCAGAGATTTCTTGTAATGCCTTAATTGTTTTAAACTTTTTCTAATTTTCTCTCTTCATAATTTGTTTCCTTGCATACCCATCAAAGATCTCGTACAGAAAAGAACAAAGATCTAATGTGGATCAGCCATTTTAACAAAAAGGCCTTTTATTCCCTGGTCTGATTCTGCTCTGATATCTTTCACAAATGAGTTAAAGGGCAATAAAATGTCAAAAGAAAGGAGGACAAATATCTTCCAGGATTAATGGCTGCTTCACTTTCCTCTAGACACGCATCTTCTTAGAAAGGCGGGGGAGTGTGCTCCCTGAGCAGCACAGAGAAATTGAACAAACATCACAGTTGCTTTTCTGGGTCCTTATTACAAATTAGCAATTAAAATGCTGAAAAAGGCATCATCCCCACAACTTCTGTGGCTATAGATTCTGAAGTCTTCGGCTATTTACCGAGATACCCAAGACTACTGCCCTACGGTTGACTTCTGAGAGCTTCCAAGACTTTCTTTTAATATTAAATCAAGCTTAATTCACAGATTCTCAAATGAATTAAAATTCATTTCAAAAACCAAGTTGATGTGAAGCAGGCAAATCTCGCCGTCCTAAACTCATTTACACTGATTGCCTCCTGCATGCCAGGCGCTTGATTTGCATGGCCGAGGGGTGACAAAGAGGTGAGGTTTATGTCCTAGCGTAGTGGGCACTTTAGTGGATGGGCAGAAAACAGAAGAGGCAAAGAAATGACCGAGATAAACAGAGACTGAAATCAGGGCAATGAAGGACATGAAGGAGAAAGGGGCAGGAAAGAGATGTAAAAGTGTAGCAGGAGCACAGTGCATTGGGAGGAAAGCATTAGGACCAAGATATTTAGGAATGAAAGAGTTATTCTATTAGATATTCTAATACAATGTTCCTCTAAACATTGCACATTCAATTCACCTGTGTGTGAGTATAATCAGCTCACTTTGCTACTGAGTCACTGAGGAATCTTAGGAAAGATCTTTGTAGGTAACAGGAGTGCAATAGATTATTTCAGGACCCTTCCCAGGTTTGTATCCACCTTCTCCCTCAAGATAGTTCCAGAACCAACGCTGTCCACGTTTTCCTGCAGAAGAGAGATCACATTGGCTCTCTAACCTGTGGACAAGCTGATACTCCAAAAGCAATTATTTTCTATTTTAACATGGACACAGGAATCTCTTGATACAAAAGACCAAATTCTTGGATTCTTCTCCAACAAATTTGAATTCTTGTGTTTCAATAGAATACCCTGAACTTTGCCTTCAGAAGTACTTCTGATATGAACAATCTAAGAACCATACTTAGAAAAACTGTTCTCAAAATCTTTTTTTTTTTCAGTCATATGTCCTGGATAATTCCTAAGAGTTGAATAATAATTGGTTTGGCCTATAATTAAGGTGTGTGTCCTGCCCTTTTCAAAGCCATAGGTAAGGCACATGATTTTCAATATTGTTTCCAGGTTGAAGGTGCTGCAAAAGCCCCTGTGTTCAAGACTTGGTCCCCAGGTCCGTGTTTTTCGAGGGTTTGGGCCCTTCCTCTTACCCATTTCTGCTTCCTGCATGACACTGAGAGGAGATGTTTTATTACACACTCCTACCATGATATGTGGCCTCATCACATGCCAAAAGGAATGATCCTAACTAATGAAGAACTAGAACCTCCAAAACACTGAATCAGCATAAAAGACTTCTAAGTCGATGTTCTGTTATAGCGACAGAGAACAAACACACATGTTGGAAAAAAATCTCTACTACTGGTTAGAATTTTCTATAAAGTTTCTTTTTCTCCTATAGAAATTTACCTTGTGAGCCAGGATTCATGGTTTGACTAGAAGTCAGTGGATTAGAATTCAGCTGTACGATCCTCTAGACTACATTGATTCTTTCAATTAAATATGACCACGTAGGCTACAGCCTTTTTCTTATACTAGGGTACTTCTATCAACCCATGCAGTAGAATCAGTATTGCCATATTACTTAATAACTAAACTATAATTTGTCTTCCCTTTATGTCGTCTTTCTATTTTTAGAGCTAAGAAGTACTTTTATTGATTTTGTACTGCCAAGCACGTGTTGATATATTTTACATCATATTTTTTTGATGTGAGAGCTACATGGGACTATCTAGTTCTACATATTCTGGTTCATTTATTAATTTGAATCCAGGAAATTTTCATTCCTTCCTTATGCCATATTGAAGATTCTTCTTTAATTATCCAATTCCAACTTTTTTAGGATTCAATCCAAATCCCTCTCCTCTCATCTCTCTATATCTTTACCTAGATAAATTATTTACTCTCATCACTCAACAGATGGTTCAACATCGGATTAGAAATTTACGACTCAGAGCCAGGTATAAATTCTAGACCCATGTAAATAAGTACCCCATTAAATTTCATTTGAGTGTAAGGACAGTATTTTTCTTTCTTCCAAAACTATATTCCCCCCAATTCCCGTGCCCCTTATAAAAGATGAAATCTGGGTTACACTCTTTCTTCTTTTCCTCTCACTTTCTACATCCACCAAGATCCGAACAGGAAAGGAGAAACCACTTATGTGTTCACTGCAGACGAAGGCTAATGCAGGGAATTGGTTCTACACATGATGAAGGACCAGAGAAGCTGAAGAGAAGTTGGTGAGGTAACCCAGAGATTAGCAGCAGGGCCAGAAGAAGACATGGTGTTATGGGAGTCTAGAGGTTAGTGCTATCTGATTGAAGCAGAATGAGACAGCTCAGAGTCTGCAGGATCCATGGGTGAAAGATGGCACCTGCAGAGATGGCCTTCCTTCTTCAGCCTTCATGTGGTGTCTGCCAATAGTGCCAGCCATCGTGATGAAGCATGAGATGTGGAGTAGAAAATATGACAGCCAGGCGTGCATCTGCTGGTACACCACTAACAGGAGCAGCAAATATCCTTAAAATCAATCATCTCCATCAAAACCGTCTTATTACTTCATGTTAGGTTGCTAACACATCCATGTCCAACTCATGAAGATTGAATAGTATCTTTAAAATGTTGCTTGGGCCTGGTTCAAATGTATGTGTCCACCTTCACTTCTTTCTCACCTGTTCACTGCACATGAATGACTACTGACTGCAATTCTAGACTCAAAAAGCCTCACCTGTAAGTCTCTGCCTGCTCTAGGTCTTTTCAAATCTTTGGCCATCTCACTCAACCCACGCTAGAGCCAATGCCTCCACCTAGCTGCTGGAACATCACAAGTGTTTTCATCCTTAAAGACCTGGCAGTGTTGCCCCTGTACTAGTATTGAACAGAAGCCTGGTATCCCGTCCTTCAAAGCTGATGAAATGCAATCACAGAAGATGGCTTGCCTTGACAACTTGATCTAAGTTTCACCTATTTCATCACTTTATTGAGTTCGGAACTCTCAGCGCTGTCTCTATCTATTTGTTTCCATCTCTCACCTTTGACTTGCAGACACCTCAAGAGAAAAATACAGTGTTATCTCTGTTTCCATTATGCACTCAGAATTCAGCTGAGGGTTTGGTAGAGTATCAACATTCAGGAAACATTATGGAACAAATCCAGAGAAGACATTGACATGGGTAGGTGAGGAAATAAAAACATTAACAAAAACAAAATACAATCATGGAATTTAAAAAAACCCACACAGATGTATAGTGGTTTTACTTTTCTAAATTATCATTGTTTCACAACATGGTAGTTACAACACTAACGTACTAGGTCAAAGTGAAGCTTCCTAGTTGTTGTGGAAATGCAATAATCATATGTACTTCTAGTGATACAATGAATGACGGATCTTAGCTTCCTGTAAATCAGTGGTTCTGAAGTTTGTAAGCTGAGGTTCTGATGCAGTAGTTCCTAGGTGGGATCTAGTATTCTATATGTTTAGCAAGATTCTAGGTTATTCCCAAGATTCTAGCTGAAGAATTACCTCTTTTTTTTTCTTTCAGCAGCAAGAGAGCCATCAGGTTGATGAATTAGATTTGCATAAATGTTTTTCGAATGTCTACATCTTTTAGCGTCTCTGAATTCTGAGTTGGAGGTAGAAAGAAACCACAAAATCAATACAACACAATATTCAATTAGTCTAATCAGTCTCCCAGACACATTTTGTTTATCTGGAGTTACGGTATCAACCTCTATTCACTTCATGGGAGCTTACTCTGAGATTTGGTAGTTCAAATTTTCATCGTTAAAACATTAACTAACGTGTTTGAGGACTAACAATTAATGTACAAATCAATAAGGTAACTTTGATTTCTATAGGGCTCTACAGTTTACAAAGAACTTTCAAGTGAATTATTTGGTTGAATACTTAGAGCAATCCAAGATGTAGCCAAGGCATGAACCAATAACCTTATAAACACAAAGATTTAGAGAAACTTCATTAATGGCAATAATCAGCAATATGCTCATAAC
The DNA here is from genome assembly GCA_004027205.1 of Ctenodactylus gundi. Lineage (NCBI taxonomy): Eukaryota > Metazoa > Chordata > Mammalia > Rodentia > Ctenodactylidae > Ctenodactylus > Ctenodactylus gundi. The sequence goes on from PVKB01004625.1 coordinate 129,654, forward strand.
TTTAAGCTTATAAATCACTTCAATGTGCTTTAACTAACTTTATTCACATCATAATTTTCCAACGTAGAAAATACTTGTGCTGGTTAGTAGTCATATGCAGCTCCAGCATCCCAAGCCATTTCTGTCACACTGGCTGTCTTGCCATCTGTTTTCTTGACTACTTTCAAAGAACAAAGACTGTACAATAGAAAAAAAAAAGAAAAAAGAAAACTTGGATTTGAATCCTACTCTCGTCTTTATACTGAGAATCCTGAGAAGGATTATTAAAGTGATGGTTCTCATCTGTTCACTATGAAGTTTTTTGTGTAGAATGAACACATTCTGCATGCATGAACTTTCCCTTGTGTGGGTATTAGTTTTCTTGTAGGAAGCACCTTGGGATCCCAAGCCATTCAGAATCCAGAGGTTCTTACAACTCAGATTTACAGGGGGAAAAAACTGAAACATTGGTATGCAGGTGTCTTCTCTGAGTATTTTATCCACCCATAGGTGAAGAAAATGATCTAAAGTCAGGGGAAAATATTCTGTGAATGTTATGGGTTAAATCTAAAATGTTCTCCAAAGTCTCAGTGTTTGGAAGGTGCTGTGGTTAGGAATTGGAGTGTCCCCCAAAAGTCTCATGTATTTTAATGGAACCATGTGTTGTTGGTGGATTGGGGTCTGGTCTGGAGGGGTGGATTGCAGTTAAGTTAGGATTAACAGTGTGTAGTAGCCACATCTGGATGCAGGAGGGACTGGTTACTGGGCAGAGACCTGAAAGGAGACATAAGCTGCATCTGCCTTCCTGGAGGAGGGGGACTAGTCTCAACTAGCCTCAGCTTGTCTTCCTGTTTGTCCGGGGAAGCTGCCTCCACCTCTGTCTCTGCCAAGTACTTCGATTGTTGCCGGCCGCCCCTGAATGGACTGTGACTTTCGAGACTGTGAGCTAGAATAAACCTTTCCTTTCCTGAGTTTGTGGATGTCGGGTGTTGAGTCACAGCAACGAAAAAGTAACAAAGACAGAAAGTAATTAGACTATGGAGACATTATACTCATTGAAGGATTAATCTACGGATGACCTCATGTGGCACTAGGAGGTAAGGCCTGCCTGGAGGGATGTGTCACTGTGCACATGGACTGGGATGGTATATTCTTGCCCCAGGCTTCTCCCTTCTCTCTCAGCTTCCAGGGTGGGAAGAGATGAGCAGCTAACTTCTGCCAGGACATTTCACTGTGTCTTTTCACCATTGCCAGCCAGCCAGCTGCAGATTGACTTGAAACCTCTGAAAATGTAAGCTAAAACAAACCTCTCCTTCTTTATATTGTCACGTATTGTGTCCAGTGATGGGAAAGTGACTAAGAGTGACTGATAGAGCCAGGAAGTTCACTTGCACTTACTTCATCTAGGCCTGCTTTCCAACCGAGAAGTTGAGATTATAAATCCCTTTTATGTATTTACAAAGGAGATAAGATATAACTATCATTTTTCAGAGAAACTGTTTTAGTTACTTCTTTATCACTGTGACTCAATACCCAACATGCACAAATTTAGGGAGGAAAGATTTATTTTAGGTTACAATTTTAGAAAGTCACAGTTCAGTCACAGGTGGGTGGCTGGAATATTGTGGAATCGCATCATGGGCCTGCAACTAGAGCCAGAGCCGGAGCCAGTGCTCCAGGAGACAGAGATCCTCACAGCAGTGTGGCAGAACCGAGGCCAGTCTCAGAGGAAGGGTGGAACCAGTGCACACCCCTCCAGGTCAAGCCCTATGCATTCGCCTCTTCCAGCGAGCCCCACTTACGCAGAATCCATAGGTACAAGAGGATTTGGGGGGACACTGCAGATCCAGACTATGTAAATTACAATGCCTGTTTTGAGATATATTAATAAAATTTATGAGAGATATTAATAAAATCAACGATATATTGAGTTAATACACGGCACCCACTAATCATGTTTCTACTAGCAACACGATACCATTTTAACTGGCTTGTTGTAACAAGAAGGACATCAGTTCAAATAAGTCAGAAGGGACAAAACAAGAAAAGACTAAAATCTTAGCTAACAAGTCAAAATGATTTCTTGCATAATATATTTACCTCTGTTTATCAGTTGAAGATACAAGTAATTTTCCAAAGTACATATACTTGATAGTATCAAAACTAACAATTAAAGCAATATTTTTAAAAGTGTAAAGGCTTATTTTTCCATTATACTTCATTGCTTCTTAATCCAAGTAGTCTATTTTTTTGTTGTAAAGTATATCTAAAAGATAATATTGATATACCAAACAGTACATATTCTCTAGTTTTATGGTTTGAAGTTTATTAATCAAATATCATTTGCAGGTATCATGATGTTTTTCATTATAATTTAATTTTTTAAAATTTATTTCAATTTGCTAATACAGTTTTCTTGGGCAGTCAGATATTTTTAAAAATAAAATAACACTAAGGGTTATAAAGTAAAATAGTGCCAGAGAACTGACAACCTCATACTACATTCTCTGCTGTTAGGGTCATCTGCTTTCCAGAACAAATCAAATAAAAACAACAAAGTGAAACAGGGGGGTAGGGCAGAGAGGCAAGGGGGGGG